>ONZH01021735.1:0-44878 GCA_900303285.1 Rhinella marina
CTAGATGAGCTGCTGTGACATCACAAGTGGGCTTCAGCTAGATGAGCTGCTGTGACATCACAAGTGGGCTCTCTGTGACGTCTAGCTAGATGAGCTGCTGTGAGCATGAGCACAAGTGGGCTTCAGCTAGATGAGCTGCTGTGACATCACAAGTGGGTTTCAGTTATATGAGCTCTGTGAATCACAAGTGGGCTTCAGCTAGATGAGCTGCTGCATCACAAGTGATATCACAGTGGGCTTCAGCTAGATGAGCTGCTGTGACATCACAAGTGGGCTTCAGCTAGATGAGCTGCTGTGACATCACAAGTGGGTTTCAGTTATATGAGCTCTGTGACATCACAAGTGGGCTTCAGCTAGATGAGCTGCTGTGACATAACAAGTGGGCTTCAGCTAGATGAGCTCTGTGACATCGCAAGTGGTGGGCTTCAGCTAGATGAGCTGCTGCGACATCACAAGTGGGCTACAGCTAGATGAGCTGCTGTGACATTACAAGTGGGCTTCAGCTAGATGAGCTGTTGTGACATCACAAGTGGGCTTCAGCTTGATGAGCTCTGTGACATCACAAGTGGGTTAAGGTAAAGTAAACCACTGTGGCTGTTTTAGTCATGTACAGATTTGACATCCACTTTAGATGGACATCGGATGTTTAGGGGAAAAAATCCATTCTACATGCAGCTTAAAATGTTTGCAACAGAATCCACACAGAACTGAGATGTGGATTTTAATTGGGCAGTATGTCAAGTTATGTTGCAGATTTCTGTAAATTTCACCCGTTGCAACGCATAGTCAGGAATCCACAACATATCTGCATCACAAGCCAAATGTAACTCGCAGTTTATCTGAGCCAAAATACGTTCCACGTGGACTTACCCCTACATTTGTTTTTTTGTCCTCATGTTGAAATTAATATCTGCTGTCATCAAACATGTCTTTTGGTACTATGGCCACATAACTCCATATTTGCCAAGAGCATATACAAGTGCATCTCAATAAATTAGAATATCATCAAAAAGTTGCTTTTTTTCAGTAATTCAATTCAAAAAATGAAACACATATACCGTATTATATAGAGTCATTACAGAGTGAACTTTTTCCAGTGTTTATTTCTGTTAATGTTGATGATTATGGCTTACAGCCAAGGAAAACCCAAAAGTCATTATCTCAGAAAATTAGAATATTATATTAGACCAACTGTAATTTTTTTTTAACACAGAAATATTGGCCAAATGAAAAGTATGTACAGTAAATGCACTCAATACTTGGTTGGGGCTCCTTTTGCATGAATGACTGCATCAATGCAGCGTGGCATGGAGGCGATCAGCCTGTGGCACTGCAGAGGTGTTATGGAAGCCCAGGTTGCTTTTATAGCAGTCTTTAGCTTGTCTGCATTGTTGGGTCTGGTGTCTCTCATCTTCCTCTTGACAATACTCCATAGATTCTCTATGGAGTTAAGGTCAGGTGAGTTTGCTGGCCAATCAAACACAGCGATACTGTGGTTATTACACCAGGTATTGGTACTTTTGGCAGTGTGGACAGGTGCCAAGTCCTGCTGGAAAATAAAAATTCCATCTCCTAAAAGCTTGTAGGCAGAGGGAAGCATGAAGTGCTCTAAAATTTCCTGGTAGACGGCTGCACTGACTTTGGTCTTAATAAAACACAGTGGACCTACACCAGCAGATGACTCCCCAAACCATCACTGATTGTGGAAACTTCACACTAGACCTCAAGCAGCTTGGATTGAGAGCCTCTCCACTCTTCCTCCAGACTCTGGGACCTTGATTTACTTTCATCTGAGAACACCACCTTTGACCACTGAGCAACAGTCCAGTTCTTTTTCTCCTTGGCCCAGGTAAGACGCTTCTGGTGTTGTCTATTGGTCATGAGTGGCTTGACACATGGAATGCGACACTTGTAGCACATGTCCTGGATACGCCTGTGTGTGGTGGCTCTTGAAGCACTGACTCCAGCAGCAGTCCACTCCTTGTGAATCTCTCCCAAATTTAGGAAAGGCCTTTTCTTAACAATCCTATCAAGGCTGCGGTTCTCCCTGCTGCTTGTGCACCTTTTTCTACCACCCTTTTTCCTTCTGCTCAACTTTCCATTAATATGCTTTGATACAGCACTCTGTGAAGAGCCATCTTCTTTAGCAATGACCTTTTGTGGCTTACCCTCCTTGTGGAGTGTGTCAATGACAGCCTTCTGGACATCTGTCATGTCAGCAGTCTTCCCCATGATTGTGTCGCCTACTGAACCAGACTAAGGGACCTTTTTAAAGGCTTAGGAAGCCTTTGCAGGCGTTTTGAGTTAATTATTCTAATTGTCTAAGATAATGACTTTTGGGTTTTCCTTGGCTGTAAGCCATAATCATCAACATTAACATAAACAAACACTCCGTTTGTAATGACTCTATATAATATATGTGTTTTACTTTTTGGACTGAATTACTGAACAAATATAATAGTAGAACGCTAAAAAGAAGGAAAGTAACAAATGTTTAATTGTGTAAACAATTAAAGATAACATTTCTTGGGGAAACCCAAGTTTGTGATTCCTGGATCAACTAAGGCTACTTTCACACTAGCGTTTTAAAATTCCGGTATTGAGTTCCGTCATAGGGGCTCAATACCGGAATAAAACGCTTCAGTTTTGTCCCCATTCATTGTCAATGGGGACAAAACTGAACTGAAGACAACGGAATGCTCCTGAAAGCATTCCGTTCCGTCTTCAGACCGGAGAACAAACCGCAGCATGCTGCGGTTTGCTCTCCGGTCCAGGCATCCGCACCAAGACGGATCCGGAATGACCCCCAATGCAAGTCAATGGGGGTGGATCCGTCTGGTGTGACCATAATGGTAACCGGATCCGCCCTCCATTGACTTTCAATGGAGTCCATTACGGATCCGGGTACACATAGACACATACAGACATAAACATACACACACACACATAAAGACATACAAACACACATACATACTTACATGCTCCCCGGCAGGTCTTCGGAGCGTCAGGACGGCTCACACAGGTCACGATTCCCCACAGCGCCCTCTGCTGGGCGCCTGGTGGAATCGGCAGATGACGATTCCACCAGGCGCCCAGCAGAGGGCGCTGTGGGGAATCGTGACCTGTGTGAGCCGTCCTGACGCTCCGAAGACCTGCCGGGGAGCATGTAAGTATGTATGTGTGTTTGTATGTCTATATGTGTGTGTATGTTTATGTGTATGTGTATGTATATGTATGTACTGTGTGACATGTGTGGGGCCGGAGCGCGGTTCCGGCTCCACACATGTCACTGCGGCAGGCCTGATCCGGCAGCACCCTTCACCTGCCGGATCAGGCCTGCCGCCAGTGTGAAAGTAGCCTAAGTGGGGAGTTAAGAGAGCAGCACAACTGTGCCAGTTGAACTCAAGAATGTGTATTTTATATTAGTGTAACGCAACAGGCATAAACTACAGATAAGTAGGACAATTGATCCTACACACTGATAGTAAGAATATCTAGTGCTATGGTATGTATCCCAAATGCGTAACACTAAAATCCCATGAGCATATTCAGTAGAAAGGACGTTTGCTCATAGGCTCGTACCCCACTCCTTCAGTAGGGTGGACGTTCAGTGTACAGCCAATATTCGCGTATGGCCAGTGAACAGTTTTACTGGTATACACATGCACTGACAGCTCATCTATAGTCCAGTCCTAACTGATAAACTGTACTGCAGTTAGTGACCATAGTAAGGGCACTATCTAGGCACTAAACAACTCCCTGAGCTCTGAATAATTAACTGCTGGTAGCAGCTCGACGCGTTTCTGTGTTAGGTATACACATCATTAGGAGCATTTCTAAAATAGCAGCATACCTAAGAGAGTTTCGAAAGAACTGCCTGGTGTGGCAGCATCTCAGAAACTCTCTTAGTTATGCTGCTATTTTAGAAATGCTCCTAATGATGTGTATACCTAACACAGAAACGCGTCGAGCTGCTACCAGCAGTTAATTATTCAGAGCTCAGGGAGTTGTTTAGTGCCTAGATAGTGCCCTTACTATGGTCACTAACTGCAGTACAGTTTATCAGTTAGGACTGGACTATAGATGAGCTGTCAGTGCATGTGTATACCAGTAAAACTGTTCACTGGCCATACACGGATATTGCCTGTGCACTGAACGTCCACCCTACTGAAGGAGTGGGGTACGAGCCTATGAGCGAACGTCCTTTCTACTAAATATGCTCATGTTACGCATTTGGGATACATACCACAGCACTAGATATTCTTACTATCGTTGTGGGATCAATTGTCCTACTTATCTGTAGTTTATGCCTGTTGCGTTACACTAATATAAAATACACATTCTTAAGTTCAACTGGCACAGTTGTGCTGCTCTCTTAACTCCCCACTCAGTTGATCCAGGGATCACAAACTTGGGTTTGCCCAAGAAATTTTATCTTTAATTGTTTACACAATTAAACATTTGTTATTTTCCTTCTTTTTAGCGTTCTACTATTATATTTGCTTTGATTATTTAGAACGCACACTTCTTGATAGTGAGTTGGTTATAGTGAATTACTGAACAAAAAACAACTTTTTGATGATCTTATTTATTGAGATGCACTTGTAATTCTAGAAATGTTGATATATGCAGGAAAACTTCAGTCTGTATCTGAAACGGGTGGACATTGGAATAAATTGGGTTCTGCTAGGATATGTGATTCTTCTGGAATAGGTTCAGTTGCCTTTAAGATCCCATGCATTCAGAAGTCCATTAGTACGATCGTGACTTACATACTTCACATTCCAAGAAAAGCACAGCATAAATATTAGCTTGATATTGCCTGTGCAACGCGCTATGTGAGAGCAGTGTGAGGCTAGAGTCAGAATCCGGATGTTTAGTCTCCTTTACAATAACCTTCCTTATAAGAGAATAATTAGTCTGACCTAGTTTAATTGTCTTTTCACCCCTCCGCTTATTGAGCCATTTTACGATTATCTCATTCACAGTGTAAATCTCACCAGTGTTCGTCATTGTCTCCCAGCAGTTTATTATAGTGACTGCTGATTATTAAGGGCGCTTGGCAGACAAATTTGTTATTTCTTCACGTCCTAAGTGATCATTTCTTTGTCAATTTTGAGATGTGCGCTCCAAGCTGTGTGATTTTTGGCATAAACATTAGGGAATGAAAACAGAGACCAAAACTAAATAACAGAGGGGGTCATTTATCATGCAAGACTGTTTTCATGTCACTTTTGTGACATTGTGTGGTTGCACCAAATTTACGAAATGGTGCACAGTTTTCATGTATTTGGTGAAACTTACTGCACTTAGGCCACTTTCACACTAGCGGCAGCACGAATTCGGCGGGTGAAGGGTCCCACCGGATCCGTGCTGCCGCAGGTGCACGTGTGGGGCCTGAACTGCGCTCCGGCCCCACACGTGTCAGACACTGGGGGAAGGGGGAGTTCCAGTAGTATACTGTGCTTAGGCCGCTGCTTACCCTCCCCGCATCGTCCAAGCAGCTTCCTGAGAGGAGTGAAGGCGGGGCCTGTGTCAGCAGCCAATTACTGCGCAGCGCTGAAACGGATCCGTCATGAACTCCATTGAAAGTCAATGGAGGACGGATCCTTTTACTAGTGTGTCACACTGAACGGATCCGTCCCCATAGACTTGCATTGGGGGTCATGACAGATGTTGCGGTTTGCTCTCCGGTCTGGAGACTAAACGGAATTCTTCTAGGAGCATTCCGTTGTCTTCAGTTCAGTTTTGTCCCCATTGGCAATGAATGGGGGCAAAACTGAAGCGTTTTATTCCGGTATTGAGCCCCTATGACGGAGCTCAATACCGGAATATATAAACGCTAATGTGAAAGTACCCTTAGTCTTATAAAAAACAAACCACGGTGGCTGCCTGCAACTTTTCAAGTGTCACAGGCAGCAAATGTCCAATAATCCTGGTCTAATCTCACTTCTAGCCCTTTCAGCCCCATAGGGTTTTTTGTGTTTTCACTCCCTGCCTTTCTGGGGCAATAACTTTTTTATTTTTCAGTTTACATAGCTGTATGAGAGCTTGTTTTTTTTTTGCGGGATAAGTTGCACTTTCTAATTCCACCATTTAATATTGCATACGATGTAGTAGGAAGCTGGGGGGAAAAAACATTCTAAAAAAAAAAAAAAACCCCTCAAAAAAATAAAACATGCAATTCCACAAGTTTTATTGTTATTATTTATTATTCACTAAAACTGACCAGTTACTTAAATTTTCTGGGTCAGTACGGTTACAGCGATGCCTTTTGGACATCCGAATGAATCAAATACTTTGTTCATTCTTTTTTCATCTCCACATTGCAAAAGCCTTAACTTTTTGTATTTTTCCATATACATGTCACTTACATGTCACATCCCAGACATACCTGTGTGCACTGTGTGTCTGTATTACATGTCCAGGAAAAGCACTTTTATTCTGCAGGAAAACAGCTTCCAAGTGCCCAGCTGAAAGTGAAACTAAAAACAGCTTTCTCTCCTGACTCGATTTCTAACAGCTACCGTATTTTTCGCTTTATAAGACGCACTTTTTCCCCCCTAAAAGTAGGGGGGAAATTGTGGTGCGTCTTATAAAGCGAATACAATTGAGCGCTTCCATTATGGAAGCGCTCACTTGTATGTTTTAGCTGCGGCACCCCCATCAGACCTCAGATCAGCCCACCCAGCCCCATAACAATAAAATAAAAGCCTCTCTTACCTGTCTTGCGCTGCGGCTCTGCTCCAGCGCTCCTTTGGCTTCCTGGGCCGGTGCTGCACTGTCCTGACTGCGTACAGCATCAGGACGTAGTGCGCGCAATATGACCTGCCGCTGCACGCAGTCAGGTGACAGTGCAGCGTCGGCCTTAGAGGCCAGAGGAGTGCCGGCGCAGGACAGGTAAGAGGTTTTTATTTTATTGTTATGGGGCTGGGTGGGCTGATCTGAGGTCTGATGGGGGCACACTGGGCTGATCTGAGGTCTGATGGGGGTACACTGGGCTGTTTCGAGGTCTGATGGGGGCACACTGGGCTGATCTGGGGTCTGATGTGATGTCCTGAAATTTATGGGGGGTCTGATGAAAAATATTTTTTTCTCATTTTCCTACTCTAAAATCTGGGGTGCGTCTAATCTTTGGGTGCATCTTATAAAACGAAAAATACGATATATGTTCTGATATACTGTTGTGATTTTGGTATCATTTGAAAGCTTGGAATGCCAGCTTTCAAAGAAGGTCAGATTTTTCTATCTGCCACCAATCCCAAGATATCAGCAGCTAAAGCAGCCCTCCCCTCTTCAGTCTGGTTTGCTTTGGTCACTTGCAGCAGCAGAGCCGGGCACTTGGGAGCTGTTTTCCAGCAGAATAAAAGTGCTTTTCCAGGACATGTAATACAGACACACAGTGCACACAGGTATGTCTGGGATGTGACATGTAATACACACACACAGTGCACACAGGTATGTCTGGGATGTGACATGTAATACACACACACACAGTGCACACAGGTATGCCTGGGATGTGACATGTAATACAGGACACAGTGCACACAGGTATGCCTGGGATGTGACATGTAATACAGACACAGTGCACACAGGTATGCCTGGGATGTGACATGTAATACAGACACACAGTGCACACAGGTATGTCTGGGATATGACATGTAATACACACACAGTGCACACAGGTATGTCTGGGATGTGACATGTAATACAGACACACAGTGCACACAGGTAATGTCTGGGATGTGACATGTAATACACACACCACAGCGCACACAGGTATGTCTGGATGTGACATGTAATACAGACAACAGTGCACACAGGTATGTCTGGGATGTGACATGTAATACAGACACACAGTGCACACAGGTATGTCTGGGATGTGACATGTAATACAGACACACAGTGCACACAGGTATGTCTGGGATGTGACATGTAATACAGACACACAGTGCACACAGGTATGTCTGGGATGTGACATGTAATACAGACACACAGTGCACACAGGTATGTCTGGGATGTGTATGTAATACAGACACACAGTGCACACAGGTATGTCTGGGATGTGACATGTAATACAGACACAGTGCACACAGGTATGTCTGGGATGTGTCAATCTTCTGTGGGGCACTGCTGTTAGTTATACAAGTGAAAAACAGGTGAAAGGCTCCCTTTAAAAATGCCACCATTCACATTTTTTTTGTTGGGAGTTTGCATTGTTATATTAGGTTTTTATATTTTATAAGTGACATCAAAACTTTATTACAATACCAAATTGATATATTTTTCTTCTTCTCCACAATAAACTATATATTTTTAAAATAATCTGTTTTGCAGTGCCACATTCAAGGACCCATAGGAATTTATTTTTTCATCCATGAAGCTGTGAGTCATCTTGTTTTTTTTTATGGGATGAGTTGTATTTTTCATTGGTGCCATGACTGGGTACATTTGACTTTTGATCATTTTTATTGCTTTTTTTTTTGAGGAGGTGGAATGATCACTGCTTTCAGGAGTTATGGAGCAGTCAACCACAGGCCATGTTATACTGCTCCATTCAAACTCTATGACACAAAGAGTAACTGCAGAGCCCTAGTATTATCACCTTATCCAGTGGATAAATGCTTCAGCAAGGGAATGTGTCACCAAAATTTTTATTTGCCAGTTAAAACCAGATAGCAACACATCTCCTTTTATTCTAATCGGTTTCTATTTTCTGATTACAAATTGTTTATTGTTTCCTGAACATTATTATGAGCCGTTCTTAACAGCATTAAGAAAACTGCTTTATGGCAGCCCCATGGACCATAGACACAATAATCAGGAGGGGACCTCATTGACTTCTATGGGAGAGTTTTCTAGGCATGCTCTGTGACCTGTACAGAGGTCATTGTACAAGGAAGGCATAGATGAGCTCCAACAATCACCTATTGTGAATGGTGGGTTCTGTCTTAGCTATTCACAGAGGTGTTATCATTCCAGGAAGGATTAGAATGACAGATAAGCAGATAACTGCAGTAAAGTGATCTGTACAGACCAAGAAGTAGTGTCTATTATTATACATAGTGGCCAGGGTGAGAACTGCAGGATTCTATGGTTCTTTACAAATATTTTAAACCTGAAAAGTAATTTAAATTGGTCATTTTCTGATGGCACACTCTCTTTAAGAAACCTTTACAAGGAATGACTGAAACCACTGACTGGGGGTGTGATATGCTCCCCAAGATCGGACACATTTCTATTAGGATCCTTGCTACTGGTGAGAAGGAAAACCGTCATCTACTGTATGAAAAGCATCAGTATTGGCTACCAAAAGCTCTAGATAGCAATGCTCTATGTAAACATTGATCTTTTTTACGGCTGCATTCTGTATGAGCACTGTCTGAAAGAAAAGTTGCAGGATCTGACATGTACAAGTCGTCTGAAGGTGTACAACCAAGGCATCCGTCCGCCAGTAACGACACTTGCATTCAAGAGTTTGTGTTGCTTACACTTTTATTTCTTTAGAACAGGAAATCAGAACAACACAACCGGTTATTTCAAGCAAGCCCTTTAATACACCCGCCAAACATCTATAAATCTGTATCAAAAGTGCAACGTTTTATAATTTATAGGTTGTTTAATACATCTAGTATGTTAACAAATAACATACATATTTAATAAATTTTTTTTTCCCAATATACAAAATAATGAACTGCTGTTTAAATTGATAATTATATCGTTACACAGCAATCAGTTCCGCTATTTACAACAGAAAATTCCCCCGTCTTTGACTACCCCTAAAAAAATATTTTCTATAATGCTTCATATGTTGGTCATTTCGCTTGGTTAATATAATTTATTCTTTTTTTTTTTAATAAATTGCTAAATTCTGATATTAACATTTCAAGATTTTTTTTTCAGCTGCACTAGAAGTAAAAAATAAAAGAAAGAAAACTCAGAACCATCACCTCAGAATAAAAAAAACACATTTATGAAATGGGCAACGAATATGAAACAAAAATAAAATAATCCAATGAACTCTTATTCCGCACTCTTACCAAAAATAATGGTCACTATAAAACATCAGCAAGAAAACTTGGCTTTCTTTCTTGAAATTACCTTTTAAAGGGGTATTCCTGAGGATAGGCCATCAATATCTGATCGGTAAATATCTGACTCCCGGGACCCCCGCCGATCAGCTGATCTCCAGTAGCTCTGGAATCACAAAGCTCCATTCACTGTATAGTGGACAGAGCTGGTTACTGCAACTCTGCTCTAAAGGCCCCATTCACACAACCGTATGTACATTTCCGCATCTTATCAGCATTTTTGCGGATAAGATGCGGAACCATATGGACCCATTCATTTTTTCATAGGAGAAAAAAAAAAATGCGGAATGCACACCGTGTGCATTCCGCATTCCGTATCTCATGGAAGTTCCCCCGCAAAAAAAATAAAACATGTCCTATACCTGGCCGCAAAATCACATCCATAGCCCCATTAAAGTCAATGGGTCCGCAAAATTGCGGAACACTACAGAAGACTTTCCGTATGTCTTCCGTTCTTATACGGATCACAGAATACATACGGTCGTGTGAATGGGGCCTAACAGTTACCATCTCCATCCACTACACAATATGGATGGAGCCGTGTAGTTCTAGTGCCAACTTCAAACGCTACTGAAAAATAGCTAATTGATGAGGGTGCCGGACCCTCTCCAATCAGATATTGATGATTTACCTTGAAGACAGGCCATCAATAGTAAAATAATGGAATACGCCTTTAAAGGGATTTTCCATGATTTTTCTACTGATAACCGAATCTCAGGATAGGTGATCAGTATCTGATCAGTGGGGGTCCGACACCCGGGACCCCCACCCATCAGCTGTTTGACAAGGTATCGGCACTCCTGTGAGCGGCTGTGCTTGGTATCGCGCTCAGCCCCATTCACTTGAATAGCTAAAAGCTAAGTGAAGGCCTCATGGGAGCGCCGATGCCTTCTCAAAAAGCTGATCGGCGGGGTTCCCTGGTGTCGGACCCCCAACCGATCAGATACTGACGACCTATCCTGAGAATAGGTCATCAGTAGTAAAACCCCAGAAAACCCCTTTAAGGGTGGGATCAAGCATGGCTTTGGTGGCACTTTTTTGTGCCACAAAAAGTTGTGTTTGACACCACCCTAAGGAAAAAAAAAAAAAGTTTCTTAAAATCAATAGTATCCAATTGTCCCTAGGCTATGTCTGGTATTGCAGCTCATCCTCATTCGAGCCAATGAGACTAAACTGCAATACGAGGCAAATCCAATCGATGACTGTGGTGCTGGCAGACCCTTTTTCTACCCTGGACAACCCCTTTAGTCATCAAAATACGGGAATGAAAATGTAAGTTCCCACACTAGGGCTTTGTCCATATTTTGTCAGGGTTTCTGAATTTTTGACGGCAAGAACAATGTAGCCTTGGCATCGGCTCCAGAACCTAACTGACCACATCATAAGGCCCCATGCACACAGCTGTATCCATTTTGCGGTCTGCAAATCGCGGATCCATAAAATGCACATGCGGTCTGTGTGCCATCTGCATTTCACTTGTGGACTCATTGTTTCAAATGTCTCCATGGTCCGCATTTTTCAAAACGGACATACGGATACAGATGGCACATGGATGATCCGTGTGCTTTCTGCATCCGTGTCTGTCCTGCACAAATATAGAACACATCCTATACGTGTCTGCAAAATGCGGACCGCAGATCCATTGAAGTCAATGGATCAGCAAAAAATTCGGATGCAACACAGACTGCATCCGTACTTTACAGATCCACGATTTGCAGTCAAGTGATCGAAACAAAATTAAATTTTTTTTCTGTTTTGACAAAAATGTCCATCTTGGACCATAATTAGTAGGAGAACACTGGGCCGATTTATTAATTTATTTCTACTACTTTTTATGAAGCAACACTATATCCGGCACAAATGCATAAGAAAAAGTGGGCGAGATGTCAGTGAAGGGCTGAGCAGCAGGTCTAACTTGGAATTATCAGTGTCCGCCATATTCATCAACAGGGCATATTCTCTATTGAGGAGTCTGACAATCACATTCCCATGTTACACCAGCTTAAGCTTTGTGCCGACAGGTCAGAAGATGGGTGGGATTCCCCTTAAATGCAAAATTTTTTTTTTTTTACCAATATAGACTCTTAAAGAGGACCTTTCACCACTCCTGACATGCCTGTTTTAATAGCTCCATGCATTCCCCACGTACTAACAATTCTGGAACATCTATTCTCATGTCTGTATGTTGTACCATTCCTTTATTATTTGCACTAGAAGTTATGAATGAATTGCTATTTGCCTTCAGTAAAGGAACAGAGGGGAGGTGACCAGTTGGGGGTGTGTCCCTGCACAGTCTGACTCAGCCAATCAGTGCTGCCATGTTCAGACTCTGCAGGTACACACCCCCAACTGGTTACCTCCCCTCTGTTCCTTTACTGAAGACAAATAGAAATTCATTAATACCTTCTAGTGAAAATAATAAAGGAATGGCACAACATACAGACATAAGAATAGATGTTCCAGACTTATTATTACATGGGGAATGCATGAAGCAATTAAAACAGGCATGTCAGGAGCGGTGAAAGGTCCTCTTTAAATAAAATAAGTAGAAAAGCCAAGGTTTCTAGCCATGTGTGGAAAATTTTCACTACTTGTAAATGAGAGATTGTCTCAGCCTTATCAGAGTTTCGAGATGCCACTCTCAGCATTACTTGGGCTACAGGCTCAAAGAGGGTAATTTATTATGTGACTTGCACCAGCTTTCCAGCATAAAAAAGTTGCATATTTGCAAAAAAAATTTGCTACTTACAATTTTACAAAAAAGTTAAAGGGACCTAGCAGGAGGCACAGAGCTTCCCAACAGATTTACTATAATTATGTCAGAAACCGGTGTAAATTATAGCACAAGTCTACGCCAGCTCAGAGCGGCCAGAGATTCTCATTTGTGCCACCAAATTTATTAAGAGATTATGTGCCTCTTAATAAAATTTGCTGCCACCTACTCCAGAGAACCATTCTTAATAAATTACCCCCTATGTCATTTCTGGGTGTCCTTGGATCAGAACTACAGAAGGGCAATTCCTGAGCCAATAGAAGTGTTTTGTGTTAGCAGAATAGTAATGATTAGCAGCAGTGATCTCTATTTACTACCCTATCAAATAGACTTTACCGGGTCTCAGTCTTTAGTAAATACGGCCCATTCTCCAACAGGCCAACATAGGATCTATATACAGAACAATCCTCAAAATCTATGGTTTTAAAGTCTTACCACACCATGGAAAGAAGGAATGGTAAAGCAGGGTATCAAGGCTGAACGGACAACGACTGAGCTGCAAACTTCATCCACTTTTCCAGGCAAGTTACATTCAAACACGGTCAGACAATACACAGGGGTCATAATGGAACAGTTAATCAATACAATAACGTGGTATTAGTATTCGGTACTGTCATAGTTGTACCATATCAGCTTCAACTTAGAAGCATTGTACTGAAATAGAAAAACTATTTTGCCCTAGGACAGCGCCCCTCTTATTCGTGGGCTGGGTCTAGTAGTGCAGCTTTGTCCGATTTACAGCCCATGGAGAAGGCGGTCGCCATTGCTGAGGGAAACCCTCCATTCTAATCCCTTTAAAGCGTACCCATTGTTACAAAAGAAAAAGATCACAATCGTTAGAAGTAGTACAGCCAAAAATCTCCATATTTTGGGTCTTTCTCCTTACTGGTTTCTGTAAATGCACATTTATGAGTCGTGATTGGACTCTTCCTGGTTGGATCAAACACACAAGCATAGTTTCCAGAACATCTTGGGACATTTAAAGGCTATGGACACCTTTGGGGGCAATTTGTTTTATTGCATTGTACTCATTTTGAGCTAAACATCATTTGCTCAATTTGTCTATTAAAATGTTGAGCCCCTTTCTCTGTACAGCCTTCAGATTCTCTAGTAGACCGCTCAGTGCTTTTACTGTTGCGTCAGGCAGCTCAGCTGATGGCTCCTTATCTCTGACCTTATAAACACTCATAGTTCAGTTCTTATCTTAAGGAAAACAAATGTGGCTTAAATAATTATTTTGGATCTATTAATAATTTAGAGATAAGGGTTATTAGCTGACAGGCACAAAGTGAAAGTACGATTCTCACAGTTAGGCTGAAATTAAACCTTTATGACAAAGTTGCTGAATATTTTAATAAAGACCAATTGAAAAAGTGATTTTAAGCGAAAAATAAGTAAAATGCAAATCACAATAGTCTTATCACAACTGCACAGCTTCATCCCAATAACCACTCAAGGTCGAGCTCCCTCCTATACTACTCATCCCAATAACCACCTCAAAGCTGAAATCTGCACAAAACCTGTCCTCCTCCCCCGGGACTGTTGGTAACAATACGTGTGCTCGATGCCTGTCAATAGAATGTGTCCTGCACTGCTACATCCCCTGATGCTACCTCCGTGAAATAGGGAGAAAGACTGCAGCTGCGTCCCCCTCCTCCCTATTTACTCTATTACTCTAGATGGATTTTTTGGTGACCGAGAACATTTTTTTTTTTTTTTTTTTTTTTTTAACATTTACAAAACTTCTGCAGGCAGAGAAAGGGGAACTACTGGCTACAGGAAGATGACACTTTCATGCACTTCTATATACTATGGATTATTGCAAAAAACATTTTAACAATAGGTAAGTTATGGAGAAAAAAAATTTAAAGAAAATGTTTAAACTTCTGTTTTCTGTGTTATAAAGAAATGATCTATAAAATAACATGACTTGCATAAATGTGTACTAGGCATGATCTCAAAGAAAATGTTAACCTTGTGCCAGCATCAAACAGAGTTTTTGAAACCTTTAAGCCAATCCCCAAAATGCCTCCCTCCCGGCACAGATTACACACCAATTACAATCATTCTGGTACCTGCACGTTTCACCTCTTTTCTTACCTTAAAGAGGGTTCTCCAGGCCTATAGCTAAAAAGCCTCCTTCAGCTAACCTGGGGAGAGAAGACACTATGAGCAGTACTCGCCCTTCCGTCACTCCGCCAATTCTGGCTAGGATGATGTGACCACTCAAATGGTTGGCGGGCTCTTCCTCTGACATACTGACCAGATGTAATCCTTTTTCTTCCCGTTTAGCTACATCTACATTATGCAGCTGAAAAGGAAGAAAGAGGAGCACATCTGAAAGGGGAGCTCTTCACAGAGTGCCTGCAGCCGGTCACATGACCCCAACCAGGATTGCGGAAATCGGTGGAGTAATCGAAGGGTAAGTACTGCTGAAAGTGTCTTCTCTCCACAGGTTAGCTGAAATAGCCTTTTAAATGTACAGTCCTGGAGAACCCCCTTTAAAGTGAAGGTCCATGTTTTTTTATTTCAATAATTTCAAAATTATCCATTGCTTGTTTTCTTAGAGTAGCTTTACATCAGAGTTCCAATTTTCTGATAGATGTAGATTAAAAAATAACATTTTGGATTCTTGCAGCCACCACTAGAGGGAGGTTACTGCATACTATTCATACATTGAATTTAGTAATAACTCTGTATGCGGTAAGCTCTTCTTTGCCCTCTAGTGGTGGGTTCGAGTAGCCTGTATGTTATTTTTCAGAAATACATCTATGCAGTGGATTTGGAGCTACGGCTGCTTTAAAGATATACTCAAGATAGGAATTTTGAATAAGAAAAGGTGAACATGGTCTTGAAAATGTACGCAGCCTGCAGAATGCAGGGAAATTGACAAGAGGAAAAATAAGAAGAGTAATCCTAACTTCATTGGGCGGATGCAGTTGGGCTTTCTGAACTGCAGGCAAAGTAAATGGCACTTCCCAGCATTAACGTCCAGTGGCTACGTATGACAGAGCCGACATTACTAACAGCTGAAGTGATAAAGGCCGACAACTCGAACTTTGGTACGTAACTCAGCATAGAAACAGCATCTCACAAGGAATAAAGTCATTATATAGAGAAATCCAGAACATAGCAAATCTCAAAGCAGAATTCTGTCTACCATCTCGGTTACACAGTGATCCCACTGAAAAGGATTTCAAACCCGTTGGCGGCGTGTACGAGAATCACAGGTGTATATACGTCACTTATATACCCACACATGCTGATATACATATACACAGTAAAATTCCTTTTATTGGGCAAAAGCAGTAATCCATAAGAACAAGTAGTCCAAGGAGGGAAAGGCATTAAGGAGCCTCCCACAATTATATAAATCTAATAATTTATATGGCATATACTATATATATATATTTTATATAAAGCAATTTATTTTGTGATGATCAACACCCATAAAAAGTTATTTTTTACATTTTTTCCTATGACAGTCTTACAATCCAGGATATCTAATAATTCAGTACTCACCCACCTGACGTGAGTGCGTTAGTAATTTTGGTATTCATGCATCAATAATGCATGGGTTTCCGACTTTTCTTTAACTCAGGGTTGAAGATGCTGTGGTGGTCACCAGAGCTCCAGCGAGTGCCAAGGACTCCTCGCCACCTAACAAGCATACTGCCATACATATATAGCGGCTGTGCTTGGCATCGCACCTCAGCCCCATTTACTTGAATGAGACTGAGCTGCACCTAAGCCATGTGACCAATGAACGCCACGTCACTGTCCTAGGAAAAGCTGTGAGAAGGTCTTATCTCTACTGTAAGCACTTCTGCCTCCCCAAAGTAACAACACAATGCAGTTCTAAGAAAATATGTTCCATAATTCCGAATATTAACACTAAAGGGGTTATCCGATCCCTATAATGACCCCCCCAGAATGCCTGAGCGCCTCCTCTAGAGCATACCTGCTCCCGTACGGATCCCCGCACGGCCACTGCTGAGATGCAGTGGTGGTCGTGCAGGGATGCGGAGTGACGCGGGTGCCGGGGAGCAGGTAAGTAAGCTCTAGAGGAGCGGATCGGGCAGTCTGGGGGGGTCATTATAGGGATTGGATAACCCCTTTAACTAAGACATCAGGAAAGCAGACAGGTCCTCCTGGCTACTGGACTGAAGGAATTTTCCTGTGTATATGTACATATCATTGGGAATGTCCATGACATTCCTCTGACCAATAAATTAAATTTACATTAAATTTGACTATATTTTGAGTTAGAAAATAAGAATTTAAATCCAACCAGAGGGGCCAAGGTCAACATTTGTGCGGCAATAAATTATCAATATTTCCAGCACCACCCCCCAACCCAAATAAAAAGCGGGGAAATAAAAAAAGACACCCATTACTGATCCCAAGCTTATCATCTGAACACACACTATGGACTTCTCCAGGCATTCAACAACCTGACTCGGGCTCAGCTCTACTGTCCTTTGAAAGAAAGGCAATTGCGGTTGCTGGGCGCAATATATTATATATATATATATATATATATATATATATATATTCTATTTTTTATCTTTTTTAAATTTTACAGCGGCTTACGTTTTTTCACTTTAGCTTGTGGCGTAGACTGGACAGTGTGGAAATGCACAGGCTCCGGTTTAAAATTTCAGGAACACTCCCTGTGTCACTTATAGCTAGCGAAAATAATAACAAAGGGAAAGAATCAGTGAATGGTGAAGAACACCTCTGTTCTTGCTTAGCAGTAGTAGTGATGGAACTGGATGGTGAGCGCGATTCCTGAGAGCGAATAAATCAATTCTCGTGATATGAGTTTCTTTTTGTTTCCTTGATCCGCGTTCTTTTGCTTCGGCGTGTGCAAACTGCGCTAATGCCCCCCTGAGCTCCCAGTACTCCATGTGTTTTCTCCTCGTCTGTAGATACGTATATATGTAGCCTATACACATATATCTAGCCATATATGTGTGGGTATATAGACATATCTAGTCATCAGTGCTTTCTCCTTGTTCCAACTGTACAAAGAAGAAGAATGAGGCAGAATGTATGTCTTTTATCACAGTTCTCATTTAGTCACGAGACTGGTAGAAGAGGATATACCCAGATTCTGAGTTTTTAGAGATGTCCGATGTTAACCCGTAGAATTCTTCTATCGCTTGTGCATCAATTTTCTGTAGAAAAAGACGATACAGACAATAAACTTTCAATTATTTAAGCAATTTTTTTTTATTGGGATAAAAAAAAAAAAATCATTTTTAATATAAATGTTATATATTTCATAAAATGATGTTTTATGACATCCATGGGATACAAGTGGATGTTACAGAGGGGGAAAAACCTTTAGGCCCCTTGCAGACGAGCGTGTGTCACGCACTGAGTCCGCAGCGCAGCTCCTGGCCTGACCTCCCGGCACTGACGGGGGTCACATAGCATTACTGTATATTGATTTATGACGCTAAGTAACCCTTACAGTTCTGGAATGTATTAGATGACACTGACATAATGTTGTCAGTGTTATCCAATACATTCCAGACCCCTAAGAGTTACATAACATCATAAATCAATATAATGCTATGTGACCCCATCAGTGCCGGGAGGTCAGGCCGGGAGCTGCGCTGTGGACCTGCAGCGTGACACACGCTCGTCTGCAAGGGGCCTTATGCTAAATACCCTAAAGGAAAAAAAAAAAAAAAAAAATAAAAAAATAAAAAATAATTATATATATATATAGACATAAGGAGTCCTGGCACATTTTCTTGAGCCTAGTACAACATAGAGAACAAGACCCTAATCACGGATTTTTTTTTTTTTTTTATGATGAAAGTATAATCAATATAAAATGCTGTGCAAATCCTTCCATAAGGCCTCATGCCTGCGGTTGTATCCATTTTTGCGGTCTGCAAATCACAGGCATAAAGGAATCAATCTCGCTATGAGCAGCTGGGGGCTGTAGGACTTAGGCTACATTCACACGACCGTATTTTGTTTTCGTGTCCGTTCCGTTTTTTTTCCGGACCGTATGCGGAACCATTCATTTCAAAGGGTCCGCAAAAAAAAAAAAAAAAACGGAAGGTACTCCGTGTGCATTCCGTTTCCGTATGTCCGTATTTCCGTTCCGCAAAAAAGATAGAACATGTCCTATTCTTGTCTGTTTTTCTGACAAGGATAGGAATTGTTACAATGGATCCGCAAAAAAAACAAAACAAAAACAGAAACACGGATGACATACGGCACGTCATCCATTTTTTTGCGGATCGCAAAACACATACGGACGTGTGAAGGAAGCTTTACAATCTTTCTCTATGGGCCGATGAGGACGGCAGGCTCTCTCTATGAGCAGGCAGGGGCGGCAGGAGTCAGGTTGAATACCGGACAAGCGCCAGATTAACGCCCTTAGGGTTAACCCTACACCCAATCAGTTAGTTGGCACAGAGGGTCCACGCACTTACTCATCCATAACAGGAAATTCTCAATCCTAATTAGTGCTTTCTCCTTTTAGTTTTTGAGGATCAAAAATCAATACAGAAAACGAAAGGCAAACGACTTACCTCTACAATGTCATCATCAAACAACAGCCAAAAGTCATGACTCTTCACTATTGCAATATAATGTCCTCTGTTTGGGCCACTGTTAAAATGAAGAAATAATGAACCATATTACCAAGGCTGCACATCATAGAAATGTATGCAAATACAATAAAATAAAATTAAAAAAGTTCAGTAACTCTAGACAGGCGAGTCCTGCATAGGTGCTTGCTACCTAGAAGCCATGGAGATGGGTCCAGTTATGGCTAGCCACCCTCTTTCCAAAGGCCCCCATTATCGGCTGTGTGTTCTGCGTCTATGGCATGTATCCCGTTGATTACCAATTCTTAAAGAGGACCTCTCACCTCTCCTGTCCTTGGAACATCTATTCTTAGGACTCTTTGTTGTGCCATTCCTCTATTAATCCTATTATAACTTTCTGAATTAATTACTAGGACTTTGCAATGAGTGTTACCAGTTGGGAGTCAGGCCGCACTGATTGGATAATGTGAGACTGTGCAGGGACACCCCCCCAACTGGTAACACCCATCTGGACCTTCATTCCAATCTGCTAGTTATTCATTCATAACTTCAATAGGAATAATAAAAGAACACTACAACAGAGTCAGTAGAACAGATGCTCTAGAAGTGTTATCACATGGGGAATGCAGGTATCTGCTAAAACAGACATGTCAGGAGAGGGGACAGGTCCTCATTAAGTTAAAATATTTAGAGGTGAAAGAAGGCAGTACAAGTGTCTCTGAAGCTACAAAAGACTCTTCTTTCCATGCTTACAATCATCAGTTGGGTATGATGGAGAAGGAGTGCAGTTTTGGGACATACAGTATTTCATTAGCATGTCCAATTGTCTTGATTTTCATAAGGTGATCCTACCTTCCACAGTGGACAACCACAGCCACAAGGTCATACATTCTTTCTGGGTTGGTGGCATCTCCCGATGTATTAAAAAGTCGAAGCTCTAAAGGAAAGACTACTCGGTACGAGAGCTTTGTGTATCGATGCAGCTGGTCCATGTATTTGAACCTCTTTAGGTGCAGAGCTAAAATCATAGGCAGCTTTTTTACCTTCATCCTGAAATTGACAAATGCAAGACACATGGATAATGAGATGTGGTGTGAACACGGAGCACACTAATTCACAGTGTAGGTGATAGACATATGATTGCGGAGTCCTGTGTGTGAATGGACTGCGTACGTCTGTGTGTGACCACTGCAGCCAAACTGTGTACTTGGTAGTGCCAAAGTGGTGGTTATGCATGCGCAGTACCAGTCCATCCACACTAGGGACCAGGGTTGCACCGGGTATCGAACTTTCAATACCCAATCAATACTTTTGTACCCGGATCAATACAATACCAGGATTTGCTATTTTCCGATTCCAGGCTGTGCTACGGCACCCCCCTCACTCATATTCATTGATGGCGCAGCGGCCATATCTTCTATGCGGTGAACGCCGTAATGGAAAAATCAAATTAAAAAAACACGCAATTCGCCATTTTTTTAGTCACCTTGTCCCCCCCCCCCCCCCCCAAAAAAAAAAAAAAAATAGGCTAGGGCTGTTCTATTATGGGCCAGACGTTCCATAAAATGGGGAATGCACGCGGCTTTTTTGGAGTTTTATTTTTTTCACGTGGTATCGGGTTTACTTATTTATGGTATCGAAATGGAATCAAACTTTTGGTATCGTGACAACCCTACTAGGGACTCCCCGCTTCAAAAATCAGATTTAAAGGGGTCATCTGGAAAATCCTGAAAAAATTATGACCTATCCAGACTCTGACTGGCGGGGGTGCCGGGTGTCAGACCCCGCCAATCTGATACTGATGACCGATCCTGAGGATAGGTCATCAATATTAATTCCCGAATAACCCTTTTAAGACATAATCACATAATAAAGGGGTTGTCTCTTGATAATAAGCTGATCCTAACGTGTTCCCCTGTAAGGACCCCCAGCAATCAACTGTGATGACACCAGGCAGTGAGTGTTCAGTTTCTCTGCAGCGCCACCACAGGTGAAATTAAGCATTACTCAGGGCCTGTTAAAACCAATGGATTGTCTGTATAAAGAAGGACGGGACTGGTCCACTAGAGAGAGAGAAATACTCTTTGTACCAGAGGGGAATACCGGACACATAGTGGGGGTCCTCTTTTCAGGTTCCTCATTTTACTCCCAAACAGGATATAGTAAAACGGGTTTTCTAAATTAGACAATCACTTTAAGAAGTAATGGCATCTTGCTAGGATCTCATTTCCAGATTGCTGGGGGCTCCATACCATGCCACAGAATGAGGAGGATGAACCCCCCATTTGTGCAGACAACATATCATTAATAACATTAACATCACTTTTTCCGATGGGAACGCCCATTTAATTTGGAAGTAAGAGGTAGAGAAGAGAGTACTTCCTGCAAAGAACCTGGACTTGAAACGAGGTCTCAATCAAGAACAGACTGGTTGCTAAGGGCAAGCACCTAACAACTTAACCACCTAACCGTTTTGCCAGAGTGGAGCTCCAGCAGTGGGAAAAGTAGCTAACTATAGGGGGTGGGCTCCCCCTGAATGGTAGCAGCTAGAAACATGCAAACATGATCTTGTTTGAAATCAGACATTCCAAGCTTTCAGAAAACACCAAAATGACAGCAATATGTTCAGGACAGAGAAAAATATCACTGATAGAAATCGGGATGCTGTGAATGCAGCTGAAAATGAAAGTAAAAACAGGTTTCAGTCGTGATTATTCCCAACTTGATTTCTTACAGTGATTTCTCCTCTGTTGCTTGGACTTTAGCTTGCGTTAAAGCCTGGACTGTCAACTTTCATACAAGACCAGTTGGATGTTTCTAGCTGCTACCATTGAGGAGATATCACCATCTAAAGCAGCCATCCCCCTCCTGTTATCTACTTTTTACACTGCCCGAGCTGGACTCACAGCTGGAACCAGCCCTGTACCTCACATGGATCCAGAGATCTCCACATTCATTGCTCTGCTAGATTTATATCAAGCTGACAGCTCAAGGGGAGTGTCTTTTCTGCTGCAGCTCAGGGGACGTCCCCTATCACACCTCAGGGGGCGTGTCTCAGCTCTGCCTATCACACCTCAGGGGGCGTGTCTCAGCTCTGCCTATCACACCTCAGGGGGCGTGTCTCAGCTCTGCCTATCACACCTCAGGGGGCGTGTCTCAGCTCTGCCTATCACACCTCAGGGGGCGTGTCTCAGCTCTGCCTATCACACCTCAGGGGGCGTGTCTCAGCTCTGCCTATCACACCTCAGGGGGCGTGTCTCAGCTCTGCCTATCACACCTCAGGGGGCGTGTCTCAGCTCTGCCTATCACACCTCAGGGGGCGTGTCTCAGCTCTGCCTATCACACCTCAGGGGGCGTGTCTCAGCTCTGCCTATCACACCTCAGGGGGCGTGTCTCAGCTCTGCCTATCACACCTCAGGGGCGTGTCTCAGCTCTGCCTATCACAGCTCAGGGGGCATGTCTCAGCTCTGCCTATCACAGCTCAGGGGGCATGTCTCAGCTCTGCCTATCACAGCTCAGGGGCATGTCTCAGCTCTGCCTATCACAGCTCAGGGGGCACGTCTCAGCTCTGCCTATCACAGCTCAGGGGGCACGTCTCAGCTCTGCCTATCACAGCTCAGGGGGCACGTCTCAGCTCTGCCTATCACAGCTCAGGGGGCATGTCTCAGCTCTGCCTATCACAGCTCAGGGGGCACGTCTCAGCTCTGCCTATCACAGCTCAGGGGGCACGTCTCAGCTCTGCCTATCACAGCTCAGGGGGCATGTCTCAGCTCTGCCTATCACAGCTCAGGGGGCATGTCTCAGCTCTGCCTATCACAGCTCAGGGGGCGTGTCTCAGCTCTGCCTATCACAGCTCAGGGAGCAGTTGAAGGATGAAACTGAGCATGTGCGGCCTTCTCAGTGAGCAGGACAAAGAAATAAGAAAAACAAACAGCAGGTAGCTGTGGCTATGCTAAATTTTTTATTATATGCAATTACAAAGGCATTCAGATCCAGGTGCTGGTTTGAAAACTAGAATATTTTTCATGCGACAACCCCTTTAATTTGAATGACTACAGCTGTCATTGTCATTGTACAGTGTAAGCTTAGCAACTGCTCTGTCCCAAGCGATCAGTTATCCTTGATGAAACGTGAACATCTTGAGTCAATGGATCATTTTGTGTGTATGGATCTGTCAATAACACATTGACGGGGTCCATTATGTCGGCATTACCTTTTATGTGCTTCCTGTTTACTGCGACATTCTTCACAGTAATACTTGTATTCACTACAGAGGGTCTCTGTGTTGCTAAAACCCCTATGAATGAAGAAATAAAATGAAGTGAGATTAATTGGCGATGACTGATGGATAATTACTCAAAAATTTTACAATCTCCCACCAAACTGACATGCTTCAGGAGCTCAGGGAATGGTCCACAGAAATCTTCTCATATATTGGCACTGCAAACATGAGCATTTCAGCTGCTGGACAGGGAAGCCAGGGTTTAAAAATTTCATCAGCAGATAAGGGGTTAAGAAAACCATGGCGGCTTTCTTCCTGAAATAGCACCACTCCTGTCCATTGGTTGTGTCTGGTATTTCAGCTCAGTTCCCTTAAAGTGAAGGGGGATGAGCTGCAATACCAGACACAACCTGAGGACAGGTGTGGAGCTTGTTTGAAGTTGTTTAAACTTATCATGCTGCGTAAAAGCCCTGGATATCAGTGGTATCCTGGGCTATTCTATAGGGCAATGTATCAAGCAGATATTCAGGTCTCTTCCACAGCGGAGAGGAATATTGAGATCTCTCTCTATCATAAATAGCCATAATGTATTTAGGTGAGCTCCAAACCAGTAGATTGGTCTAAGCCTGGGATGCCCAACCTGGGACCATCCAGCTACTACAACTTCCAGCATGCCTGGACAGCCTACAGCAGGGCATGATGGGAGTTGTAGTTTTACAACAGCTGGAGGGCGGAGGCTTGTAGATAACTGGTGATGTACTACAGATCCTGAACGCCATTAAAATTACCTTAAACAGTGTGTGATCGACGTATTTTGTTCAACATCTACGGAAAGATCTAAAAAATCTTCATCTTTACTGCTTATCTGCAGAGAACACAAGAATTAGACAATCAGTTTATCTGTCCTGTTATTCTGATCCAGCCACCAATTCAGAGAATGAAGCTTAAAGAGAATCTGTCATCTCCGAAACACCCCTGAACTAGAGTAAACGTTGTATAGTGTAAGTGATGCTGAATCCGAATATGTAAGTTTTATCTTCATACTCACTTCCATTCTGACGCTGTGCTCCGACAAACCAGCAGCAAAATACATTGAGAGGACTCTTCTTTGAGTCCTCTCCATTATGAGTGAGCACTGGAGTCCACTGAGTGCATTTTACTGCAGGTTTGTGGGAGCACAGCGTCAGAATGGAAGGGAGTATGAAGATAAAACTTACATATTCAGATTCAGCATCACTTACACTATACACCGCTTACTTAAGTTCAGGGGGTGTTTTGGAGATGACCGGTTCCCTTTAAAGGGGCTCTCCGACTGCTGGGGCCCCTGCCGACCACTAGAATGGGGGCTCGTATTCCAGTCTGATTGAAGCGGCAGACATGCATGCGCGCTCCTGGTTCGTTCATCTCTACAGGGCTGCCAGACATAGCCAGGTACAAGTAAGCATGTGTCCACCGCCTCATTCAAATGTCAGACCACAGACCCCTGTTTTCGTGATTGGCGGAGGTCCTTTTAATGGGACAACCCCTTTAAAGGAGTTCTACACAATCCCTTTAGGTCCCTTTCACACGAGTGAGTTTTCCATGCGGGTGCAATGCGTGACGTGAACACATAGCAGCCGCACTGAATCCTGACCCATTCATTTCAATGGTCTGTGTACATGAGTTTTTTTTCACGCATCATTTGCGTTGCGTGAAAAACGCAGCATGTTCTATATTCTGTGTTTTTCACGCAACCCTGGCCCCATAGAAGTGAATGGGGCTTCAGTGAAAAATGCACACATTGCACTGGTAGAAAAAAAACTAAACAACTGAACGCAAATCACAGACAAAACTGACTGACGTTGCTGGCAAAATGGTGCGAGTGTCACTGAATGCATTGGGAGCCAATCCAGATCATTTGTGTGAAAGAGGCCTTAAAGGAGTTCTCCACTTTCCACAATCCCTGCTTGAATTCCATTGTAAAAATTTATATATATATATATATATATATATATATATATATATATATATATATATATATATATATATACACACATACACACAAACACGTGGTGTGCTACATTTCTTTATCTTTTGTCCCCAGTGTGTACGTCAAACGGAGGCATAAAACGTGATGTGAACCCACCCTAAGGCCCCTTTCACACGGGCGATGTTTCCGCGCGGGTGCAATGCGTGATGCGAACGCATTGCACCCGCACTGAATCCTGACCCATTCATTTCAATGGGGCTTTTCACATGAGCGATGTTTTTCACGCAGCAGTTCGCCGTTGCGTGAAAATCGCAGCATGTTCTATATTCTGCGTTTTTCACGCAGCCCTGGCCCCATTGAAGTGAATGGGGCTGCGTGAATAACGCATTGCATCCGCACACAAGTGCGGATGCAATGCGTGATTCACTGATGGTTGCTAAGAGATGTTGTTTGTAAACATTCAGTTTTTTTTCACGCGCGTGAAAAACGCATTGAAACGCTTTGCACCCCGCGCGGAAAAAACTGAACGAACGTACGCAATCGCAGTCAAAACTGACTGCGATTGCGTGCGGATTGGTGCGGATTTTCCTGAACGCATCCGGACCAAATCCGGACACGCTCGTGTGAAAGGGGCCTAAGTGCTCAATTTCCCTGCTGCGTCGCTAGAGGGGACAATAAGCACAACACATTGCCCATTCAAATCAATGGTTTGTGGGTGCACCATGTAGCACAGGGCAGGTCCCCCTGAGCAAGAGACTCTTTATAACCAGTCTGGCCAAAAGATGAGGAACCTGACCACAGGACGTCTCTATTTTAACTCAAAATATGATTAAAATGGGTTTTATAAACTGGAGCACCTCTTTAAACAGGTAGACATCTTTAACTTTGCTTAAAAAGTCCCCACACTCAGCATGTCATCGGCACTGACCCCCAATGCAAATGTTTGAATGGTGAATCTGATATCAACCACCTTGTCTCCCTCTAATAGAAGTATAAACTGAGAAATCCTCAACAGCAACAGAAGGGGGGGGGGGTCGATTTGCTGTTCGATTTTTTTTCATGACTTAGATTCTAGCGTGAAAATCGTACCAAGATAGAGCATGCTGTGATTTCCTCTGCACAGCTGGGTGGGCCATACAGGATAGTATTGGTTCCTTGAAGCGCTGGGGTCCTGGGTTCGATTCTGACTAAAGACAACATCTGCATGGAGTTTGTATGTTCTACCCGTGTTTGTGTGGGTATCCTCCGTGTACTCCACAGACTTACTGATAAAGAACTTGCATTGTGAGCCCCATTGGGGACAGTGTGATGCTAATGTGTGTAAAGCGCTGCAGAATATAGTACCGCTATATAAGTGCATAAAATAAATAACTAATGTTCAGTCCATTTTATACCCAGACAGCACACACATTATGAAAACTGAATGAGCCTTAAGTCCAGATGGCACAATCTGTGTGTGTGTAACGGATGTACGCGTCACATGGCTGCATTATTGTGGATTTATGGGGAGTAACATATGAAGCCAGGAAATTGTAAGCTAGTAAAGTTTGATGTGATCACGAACAACAAGGTGCTCTGAAAGAACACACCAAACATGGACAAATATCCACAATGAGGTAAACTGTAGGCCATGACGCTGCACTCCCCCAAGACTCTCCATATAGTATGTTACAGGAAACATAAGCAGATTGTGTGTGTGTGGCCTGGTAAGTGCTGTAAAGGAAGGTGCTCGTTCTAGCTATATAAAAGGTCAGCGCGTCTTATGGGGCGAATACTCCATTATGGAAGCACTCAGTAGTATAGGAGGACCAGGAAGCGGTGAATGCATCGCTCCCCGGGCTCTGTACTCACCGCTTCCTGGTCTTCCTCGGCTGCTCACTGTGCTGTGACTGCGCACACATTGAAGACATCAGTGCGCTGTCGCCGTACGCGTCAGCTCACAGCACGCAAGAGCAGCCCTGGATGTGAGGAGCGTCGCCTGGAGCAGGAGAGGTAAGTTGATTTTTTAAAAATCTGAGCATGGGGGTCATTCACATGAAGGTCTGATTGGGGGACTTATTAACATTGGGGGTCTGAGCTGAGGTCTGATGAAAAAACGTTTTTCCTTATTTTCCTCCTCTTAGGTGCATCTTATGGGCAGATGTGTCTTTCAGGACTCCCATGGCTGTGCATGAGAGTCTTGCTCTCCATTCACTTCAAGGGCCGCGTTCTGGAAATAAGAGAGGGTCTCAGAGGGTGACATTCATGGCATATCCTAGCACATGGGAATACCCCTTTAAATATTAGGTCTACAACGGGAGAGCACAAAAGCCAACTCCTGCCCCTCTTAGTCAAGCCTAACCAAGAATACAACAAATATCTATGGGGCTCTATAGAAAACCCTGGAAGAGGCCAGGCTCTGTCATGATGAGCATCAGCGGCGAGAGGGGAACCTGAAATATTATGATAATTATAGTTATTGTTCCATCAATTCGGACTTCTCCCTCACGTCACCATGATGCGCTTGTCTCTTTATGGCCTCATGCACACAACTGTATTTTAAACCTGTGCCAATTTTCGGATTGCACATGGACCCATTTTTTTGCAGATTCCATAAAGACCCATTCATTTCTAAGGATCCGCAAAAAAAAAAAAAAACGGACCGAACACAGATGTCATCCGTGTGCTGTCCGCATCAATGTGCCTGTTCTGCACAAAGACCGAACGCGTTATATTCTTGGATGCAATATGCGGATCACCGACCTGAACTGAAGTCAATGGGTCTGCAAAAATAACATTAAAAAATGGATGCAACGTGGATGTCAACAGATCCGTGTTTAGTGATATATGTGATAAATTCTCAATGTAATCCCCCAGAAATTCCATCAGCAGTAAGAAGAGCTCACCGTCTCACACGTAAGACACCTGGTTTCATTAGTTAGCGTTCCCTGAAAGATCTCGTGTACCCAGGTGGGGTCCGGTGTGCTGTTATTGTTCTCATTATCAATGTTTCCGTTGGGGATCCGGCCATTTTGCTTCTCCTGCTTTCTCTCCTCTTGTAATATATCGGCTATTGTGTTGAGCAGGTAGTTCAAGAATTCGTGAGCGTCCTGTTGCATGTAGTTGTCAAAAAGCTCTGAAAAAGAAAAAAAATATATATCAGATTGGTGATACAGACACTTTTGGACCACAACCTGGGAATACTGATCCTACAGAACTAGGCATCCAGTGTTATAAGCCGGGGGTAAAGGGGCATATAGACATGTCATACCCTTCTCTCAACAAAAAGACAAAGGGGGGCTTACAGGATAGCTGCAGTTCATATGTTTGTAGCAGCGCTGGTACTGCAGCATAAACATGCTCAGCCCTGTACATATGAACCAAGCACAGGTCTCAGCAACTTCCAGTATCACAGCTGTTGTGCATGTTGAGAGTTGTAGTTTCACAACAGCTGGCATGTCGGAAGTTGCTGACCCCCCTGCTCTAGTAGGTTCTGAAAATCTGCTGAAAGTTCAAGTCATTTGGTTTAAAGGGGTATTCCGGTTACCATAAATATAACTTATGTTTTAGACTAATTCATCATCAATAATGACCTATTATAATGTCAGTTTCACATATTTACCGTTTAGTAGTTATAAAGTAGTCTCTTCCTTACTACCCACTGTGTTTCCTCATAAGTTACCATGGCACCGACCTGTAGTTCTGAGCCTTCCTTAGGTTGAGCATGCTCAGTGTGTTGCTATCAATTCTCTAGCTAAATGTCAGTTTGCAGCCGATTACTGAGTAGAGGGGGCGTGTCTGCACTGGAATGTCAGGCAGCCAATCAGTGAACAGCAACACTCATGAACAAGCACAAACTCACAGCAGGAAAGCCAGGGATTGTGGGGATTGAAGTTATGTGAGGGAAGATCAGGAGCCATGATACTCTCTGTGTGTTGCAGGCTCACAGGAGCTAGACAAATGGATGGCAGGGTAAATTGAAGCTCTGATCATATGTATAGGTATGGGTTCTGTTTGGGTCACAGCTTGCAGCCATAAAGGGGTATTCCCACCTCACAAATGTAGTTTGTATAGTTAGATATAGCCATACCAATATTATTACTAATATAATGTATTTATATAAAATGTACCGTTTAGAAGATTTGCCTATTTGTATATCCATTGTCCTACACACATCAGTCAGGCCGTTGCCCTAGTTACGACCACCGCGGCCATGTAGTAGTGGTGGCCGGCTTGCTCTTGTTTAAACCCGCTCTGAGGTAACTGCTGTATTGTGAACGCACATTACATCAGCATGCGGAGACACATCTTAGCATTTTTATCTGCGCTTCCAAAACGCAGAGAAACGGATCCTGTTCCAAGATCAATTCATCTCTATGGAGCAGGATCCGTTTATAAAGTCTGCGTTTGGATGGATCCTGACCATTGCGTTTTGGATTAGTAGCGTCCAAAACACAGATGTGAAAGTACCTAAAGATGTGTCTCCGCCTGCTCATGTAATGTGTGTTTACTATACAGTAGTTACCTCAGAGCGGGTTTGAACAACCGCAATCCAACCACCACTACTACATGGCAACGGTGGTCGTAACCAGGGGCAACGGTCTGACTGATGTGTGTGGGACAATGGATATAAAAATAGGAAAATCTTCTAAACGGTACATTTTATATAAATACATTCTATTAGTAATAATATTGCTATGGCTATATCTAACTATACAAACTACATTTGTGAGATGGGAATACCCCTTTAATGCAATTTTCAAAAATGAAGTTACTTTACCGAAATACCGCTTTAAAGGGGTTTCCTGTAAAAAAAAATATATATATATATGAGAAAAGAGGCAGCACTCTCCAGTAAAAAAAATGAAAGTCTTTATTCACATACACATTCAGCGTATGAAGGAGCCTTGAGAGAGCGGTGTATGGCCACCCTTAGGCTAGGGCTACACGGTGACATTGATGTTGCACAAATGTCACCCAACATATTTTGTAATGCTAGTCTATGGTCTCGCACCAGGATGAATTTGTGTGTGACACCATAGACTACCGTTACATCCATGTTGTGCGACACATGTTGCAGTACAGTTGTAGCCTACATGTCGGCGTGCAGCCCTAGCCTTACACTGGCGTCATGGTACATACAGGATACTTTACAATGCATTTGATGGATCCATCATGATCACTATACCAACTGCTGGGTCTGTACAATGTACTTTTTTTTTCCCCAACTGAACAGACTCCCGCAGGCAGGTTTCTGTTACCTTTTGAAGGTCAGAACAGAACGACAAAGTTTTATACAAATCCAAACTTATTCTGGATCTTTGGCGCCTTCAGCATAAGCGCAGGCTATATATTGAAGAAAGAGCTGATAATACATCTGGGCGTACAGAAGAAAGGCTGGACACTGTGCCCATGTTCTGCGCCCTCCGGGCACTACCAGTACATTCTCCAGCTCAGGCATGGTAAATGGCACCTGATGCGCTTACCAACCTCAGCATGGAGACTTGAATTATATTAACTCTGAATGTAGTTCATTTTCCACACAATTCAGCAGAGAAAGCTTATGAGAAGCCTGGGGACGTTCATTGACCCTCTGCGGAGCTGAGCAGATGTGCATCGTGCAAAACCACCGCCAGCTACGATTACAGATAATCATCGCCCAGTCGTAGCTTCAGCAAAAAAACTAAATAAATTCCGCTTACTACGGCATTATAAGAGAGTACAGGGGAAAAGCGAATGATTAGAAAGTTAAAATAAGGTCATACAATTTCTGTATACAACATGCAGACTGCTGCAATATACAGAGCACAGAGGGTAGCGGTGGTAGACTGTTGATTTAAAGGGAGCCTTTCACCTGTTTTTTCACTTGTATAACAGCACTGCCCCACAGAAGATTGCAGACGCATCCCAGACATACCTGTGTGCACTGTGTTTCTATATTACATGTCACATCCCAGACATACCTGTGTGCACTGTGTGTCTGTATTACATGTCACATCCCAGACATACCTGTGTGTACTGTGTGTCTGTATTACATGTCACATCCCAGACATACCTGTGTGTCTGTATTACATGTCACATCCCTGACATACCTGTGTGCACTGTGTGTGTATATTACATGTCACATCCCAGACATACCTGTGTGTACTGTGTTTCTATATTACATGTCACATCCCAGACATACCTGTGTGCACTGTGTGTCTGTATTACATGTCACATCCCAGACATACCTGTGTGCACTGTGTGTCTGTATTACATGTCACATTCCAGACATACCTGTGTGCACTGTGTGTGTATTACATGTCACATCCCAGACATACCTGTGTGCACTGTGTGTCTGTATTACATGTCACATCCCAGACATACCTGTGTGCACTGTGTGTGTGTATTACATGTCACATCCCAGACATACCTGTGTGCACTGTGTTTCTATATTACATGTCACATCCCAGACATACCTGTGTGCACTGTGTGTCTGTATTACATGTCACATCCCAGACATACCTGTGTGCACTGTGTGTGTATTACATGTCACATCCCAGACATACCTGTGTGCACTGTGTGTCTGTATTACATGTCACATCCCAGACATACCTGTGTGCACTGTGTGTGTGTATTACATGTCACATCCCAGACATACCTGTGTGCACTGTGTGTGTGTATTACATGTCACATCCCAGACATACCTGTGTGCACTGTGTGTGTGTATTACATGTCCCATCCCAGACATACCTGTGTGCAATCGCCACAAAAAATATTCTAAATGTTTCAAACCAGCACCTGAATCTAAATACTTTTGTAATTACATGTAGTTAAAAATTTTGTATAGCCACTGAGTTATTCAATAAAATGTATCTGTATAGCGCCACCTGCTGTTTTTTTCTTATTTCTTTGTCCTGCTCACTGAGAAGGCCGCACATGCTCAGTTTCATCCTTTAACTGCCTCCTGAGCTGTGATAGGCAAAGTTGAGACACGCCCCCTGAGCTGCAACAGAAAAGACACTCCCCCTGAGCGGGTCAGCTTGATATAAAACTAGCAGAGCAATGATGTGGAGATCTCTGGATCCATGTGAGGTACAGGGCTGGTTCTAGCTTTGTTAGAAAGAGAGATTGTCATGTACTGTATGATCTCCTTTAAGGTTCAGATTAAACTTCTATTAAATGTACATTCTTCTGCTCCATCATAGCAGGAGAAAAACAAAATGACTGGGTGCTGAATTAATCCTCTGAGACACCAGTGTAGAATCCCTACATTATGCCAGGGTCATAGCTATAGGGGAAGTGGCTTGTTCAAAAATTTGCTGTGGGGTCTAGTTATTCCTAGTTACACCACTATTCCATATTATGTAAGTTGTTGCTGCTCATTTGCCGCCACCCCCCATGTACAGATACCGATACCCAAAGTGTCTATACTTAAACATGACAGGGTGAGTAATACAGTATATTACTTACCATTTTCTTTCCGTAACCGGGTAATGAACTTCTTTGGAGGAATGACTCCAACTTTTTTCTTTTGCGTGGCTATGCTGTGGAAGAGATCGGCTAAGCAGTAAGGAGATTCTCCTTCTTTCTTGGTTGGCTTTTGTAGGCGAGAACTTTTTCCCGAAAAGGGCGGCAAAAATAAAGTGCCTGAAGGACAGAGTTGCAGTAGCAGGTGTTCCCAAACTAAGGGTGTAAAAGAGAAAAAATAAAAAAAAAGTGAAAAACACTGAATTACCACATGTATAGCGCTAATAGCCAAAGTCCACCCAACATGTGAGCGGTAGCTTAGCCGACGCCATATTGTCACACTTAGAAGAGATTGTCAAGATATGACTGCTTCCTGCGTAACGCGCATGATGGCTTACTGAGGTCTTACTATGGAGACACATAGGTCAGCAGGAAATAAAATATATTAAAAATATTAAATATAAGATTATAGGAATTTTTTTTATGAAGTCTATTTTTAAAGTGAATTTGGGCAATAAAAAAGTGTAAGGATGGATACAGCTGTCATCTTATATTCTGCAGTATGCTCTTAAAGGAAATGGCCAATGGGCACATTACAGAGTTTTCAAAATTCATTTTCTTAAAAACTGACCAAAAAGCCGTTTTCCTGAAATAAACGTTAGTATCTTGGCCTGACCTGAGCTCAGTGTGGGAGCAGGAGTCAGTGGGGTGTATTACTGGATTTCTCAAGTCACCACCGCCAGCTCACCCACCTCGCCGTGACTGACAATCCCTTAGCCTCCTGACATCAGCTCGGCTAAAATCTTGGCTTAGTTGCCCATAGCAACCAATCAGATTCCACGTTTCATTTTCCAAAGGGAGCTGTCCAAATGAAAGGAGGAATCTGATTGGTTGCTATGGGCAACTAAACCAGTTCTACCTTACACCAGTTTGATAAATGACCCCATGTGTCTTCTCGCTTAAAACATGTGCAGTGAGCCGAGATGCACAACTTCATCTTCATGCGCAAGAAGTCTGTGAATCTCTCACAGCAAGTCAGCGAGCTCAGGGAATGTCAATCACAGCGAGATGGGCAGGCTGTGTGCTTGGCAGCTGAGGACATCTGTGTTGGTCACATGTCATATGTCATATGGTCAATGTGCCCGCAATGCTGAGAAATGTGATGTTTTATTATATGCAAATGAGCCTCTAGGAGCAACGGAGGCGTTACCATTACACCTAGAGGCTCTGCTCTCTCTGCAACTGCTGCACTTTGATCGACAGGCAGTGCAAACATTATCACACCTGGTCCTGTCACAACCAAAGTGCAGAGGGTGCGGCAGCTGCAGAGAGAGCAGAGGTTCTAGGTGTAATGACAACGCCCCTGTTGCTCCTAGAGGCTCATTTGCATATATTAAAATGTCATTTTTCTCAGCAATGAGGGCAAATATGAACATGGGACAAACACAGATGCCTTCAAGCTGCCAAGTGCACATGTAACAGGTCAGCCAGTGCCATAGGTACAAATCTGCTGACAGATGCACTTTAAGAAAAATAAGATTGATAACAGTGTAATGTGCCCAGCGACAACATGCCATGTGCTGTATGGGCAAAATGTGATGACAGGTTCCCTTTTTTCCTCCTAGGTTCCTGATCAAGAAGCCAATGGAGACAGAAGATTAGAGTCTGGTCCGGAGAGTCTGGATGAGACAGGTTACACGGATATTCAGCATAGACAGAAATTTGTACCGAAAGCTCCTGGATAATAAAGGATTGTCAGTGAGAGAACCCGAAAACAAATCAAGAGGAACAAGCAGCTAAAAAGAGCAGCAATTGTGATTTCCATGTGATGTATTTGTGGATAAAGCGGATTACAGATAAAATACGCAGTAAACAGGACTCATTTTCTTCTGAAGTGATGACAGATATAATGGCGGCTTCTACAGTCGCTCCTGTACAGACACTGCCGGAGTCCCGTCTCCTGTACCGCCAGGAGCATGTTCAGTGCATTACATGGGGCCATCATGGAAATACAGAAGTTCCATAAGGGCTCTGATCACATCTGTGTCATGGTCAGTGCAGTCCCAGATCTGTCACACAACGCACCAAAATGGCGCCTGAGGGCCTCCACTGACGTGTACGGTATCTATGAATCAGAGCGATGTAGGACAGGGAAGAAGAACTCTGGAGGTCATATTGTGCATATTGATTCTATGTGGACAACCAGTGAAGAGACAGAGCGGGAAGAGAGGTAGAGGGGCTGTCTCACTTCAGCAAGAGGCATTTATCACTTAGAGAAAGTTACTACAAGGCACTTACTAATGTATTGTGATTGTCCATATTGCCTCCTTTGCTGGCTGGATTCATTTTTCCATCACATTATACACTGCAAGTTCCAGGGATTACGACCACCCTGCAATCGAGCAGTGGGGTCGCGCTTGCACACTACGAAAAAGCGTTGGTCTCTCTGGTGGCTGGGACTGTGCATAGGCCGATTCAAGGGAATAGGTCCACATCCGTGATGCGGTGCCAGAAAGGCTGGGGCCCATATTTTGCGGGCTGCAATACGGGCCAGGCCGGCACACAGTCGTGTGCATGAGCCCTTACTCTGAAGTCCTTCTGGTGCAGCTGCAGACAGGCGCAGGCGGTGGGGCTGCGAACACATGGACAGGCGGTGGGGCTGCGAACACATGGACAGGCGGAAGGGGCTGCGAACACATGGACAGGCGGTGGGGCTGCGAACACATGGACAGGCGGTGGGGCTGCGAACACATGGACAGGCGGTGGTGATGGGGCTGTGAACACATGGACAGACGTCCATTAGACATGGTAACAGACATGTATGTCTTGTGGCTGCTCACATGTATTCTCCCATTAGATGCGAGTCCTGGAACTGTAACTAGATATTCATGTTATATACTGTGTGTTCAATATGTCATAAATACAGTATTTCGGTTGGCAATATTTCAATTGGCAATGTGGCCCCCAACCAGAAAACGTTGTGCACCCCTGTTCTAAATAGATAATCAGTAACTGATGCACAGTAAAATGCACAGAAATCTAAAATATCCCAGGACTTTCTCCATTAATTTCGTTCTCTCCTTTGTTACATTTTTCTTTCCTATAACAATTAAAGGGGTTTTCAGAGATATTTTAATTGATGAACTATCCTCTGGATAGGTCATCAGTATCTGATTGAATGGGGGTTCAACACCCAGGACCCCCACAGATCAGCTGTTTGAGAAGGTATCAGTGCTCACAGTAATGCCATGGCCTTCTTGCAGATTTGCCTAGGCCAGTGATGGCTGACCTCCAGCACTCCAGCTGTGGTGAAACTATGACTTCCAGCATGCTCCATTCATTTCTGTGGAGTTCTGAGAACAGCCAAGCAAGGCAGCATATTGGGAGTCGTAGTTTTACCACAGCTGGAGTGCCGGAGGTTAGCCATCACAGATCTAGGCTACGTGCAGTCACCTTTATCAGCCACATGGCCTAGGTGCAGCTCAGCCCTATCAAAGTGGATGGGGCTGAGCTGTGATATCAAACACTGCCGCTTTACAATGTATAGCGCCGATCTTGGTGAGGTGATAAAATGCCGTAGCGCTACCGCGAGTGCAGATGCCTCCTCAAACAGCTGATCGGCCTGGGTCCAGGGTGTCTGTCCCTCACCGTTCAGATACTGATGACCTATCCAGAAGGTAGGTCATCAGTTAAAATATCTTGAAAAACTCCTTTAATACTGAGAAATGTATAAATAAATCTTCCGAAGTGTCCCAGGATTTCAGCAATGATCCAATCCTCCGCCTTATAATTCTGTGTCTGGCTACGAAACAACTGGCTGGAAGCAGGAGCCTCCCTGCTGTGTCCTCTCTATATCAGGTCAGAAATATTATTAAGCCTAGCCCCTGGCTAAGGCTTGCTTCCTCAGTTGGTCTTTATTATATCTACATTTTTATTTAACAAAAACCTAAACAAATCCTCATTGCTAGAGTGCCATGGTGACTAGAAAATCAAAGCAGGTAACCACGAAGTTCTGCAAGTCTTGGAAGGGAAGAAAACTGTTTCAGGAAATGCAGTTGAAAAGTAGGAAGTGCTAAAAGATGTACAGCATAGAATACTTGCCTACATTCTCAAATTGCATGGTCGCTTTACTTTTTGTTTTTAAATTTCAGATGAATTGGAAGAAATAGTCTACAAAAGTTTAACTCACTTAACAAGTACTGATATGATACATACTTGGAATTTCAAGAAGAAATTCATGTGTAGAATGAGAAATAAGTCTGACGCCATCAAGTTCAGAGACAATAAATGTTTCCTCATCCAAAGGAAATATGTAATGGTTGTTAAGGGTTTAACAATATGTACTTGCTTAAATAGAATCTGTCACCAGTTTAATGCTGTCCTGACTTAGCTTAGCTTCACATCTGCGGTACATTATTCTGGCAGGTTGTTCCATGTCGGATGCTACTAGAACGCCCGTTGGCACCTTTAACTATAATGGGGTCTGGTGGAGACCTGCCAGAAGGCTGTAGTGCACATGTAAAAGTAGCCTAAGGACAACACAAACAAGTAACAGACCCTCTTGGCAAAATGCTGAGTCACTTTCTTTAATCTTGTATTGTACAGCTCTAGTGCATGTCAATGAATCCTAAATATTCATGAGTTGCTGGTTTGCCCTGCCCAGCGGATGATGTTTCAATTGGAAAAAACTGTCAATGCTCATGAATAAGCTCATTAAAGGGTTTCTGTCACCACTTTTGTGCCTATTAAAACAGGATGGCATTTGCAATGTGCAAATGTCACCTGATGATAACTATGTAATTTATTTTATTATCACTGCCCCCGTTTTTGTGTAATTTAAACATTTATAATATGTTCAAGAGGGGCCTGGATGTATTTCTGGAGTGTAATAATATTACAGGTTATAGTTACTAGAGATGGGTCGTTGATCCAGGGAGTAATTCTGATTGCTTGATTGGAGTCGGGAAGGAATTTTTTTTCCCTTAAAGTGAGGAAAATTAGCGTCTACCTCACAGGGTTTTTTTGCCTTCCTCTGGATCAACTTGTAGGAAAACAGGCTGAACTGGATGGACAGATGTCTTTTTTCGGCCTTATAAACTATGTTACTATGGTAATTAGCCTCCTAGGAGCAGGGGGGTGTTGCCCCTGCTCCTAGAGGCTCCGTTTGCCCACCTTCAAAAACGCCTCCTTTGTCTTGATTGACAGGGCCAGGCAACCCCTTTAAAAATTTAATTTAACATAAAAAATTGAAAGGATACAAAATGTTCTCTTTGGCACGTCCAGCAATAAGAAGCACTTTGTCCCACAGGACAACAATGGCAATTTGTTTACTTCGAGGTCTGATGCACCTAAAAATTAAGAAAAAAATTGTTACACTAATGCCACCTTTACATATATAATGATAGTAATCTTTATTTATATAGCTCCCACTTTTTCTGCAGAACAATACAATTCAGAGGGTAGAGATGGAGCAATTTATATCTTGTTTGTGATATCATGGTACATGTACAAACAAAATCAGTCATTACATAGAAACTAATTAACAATTCCAACAATCGTATCTATTAGGGCACTGGGATAACAGAAAAGATAAAGAAATAGGGTAAAATTTATTAAGTATCATGAGCCAGTCACCTGGCCAGTATCTTTGTATGCGTAAATATGAAGTGCATTAGGGAGAAGGGAACGTGGGAGAGAGTGCTGAATAAAGGGATCAGGTTTGAAGGAACAGTGTAGAAAGGGGAGCAAGGGGTGAATGGAATAGAGTCAGACTAGGAATGTGATAAACCTGCCTTTAAAAATGTGTTTTTAGGAATTAGGCCACTCTCACATGGCAGTATTCAAACTACAAGGGCTAATGCACATGAACGTATTTTTGGTCCGCATCAGATCCACATTTGCATCTGTATGTCCGTTCCACAGCCCCGCAAAAAAACAAGAACAGGACAGTATCTGTGCACACGGCTGGTATCTGTGTTTTGTGGATCCGCAATGAGCCCTAACTCAAAGATTTGCATCTCTTCCATGTTTTAGACTCTTTTCCGGTCTTGGCTTACAAATAGTAATGCAAAATACTGATTACAATATTGCCATGTGAATTTGGTCTTAATTATCTGGGGCACTGCATTCCAGAAAATTGGTGCAGCACAAGAAAAGTCTTAGATACAAGAGTGGGATGTTCAGATTAGATCATTGGAAGAATGTTGCACATGGGTAGGGTAACAATTTTCTAAACAAGATTGTTACCCTACCCATGTGCAACACTCTTCCAATGATCTAATCTGAACATCCCACTCTTGTAATTCGTTCTGCAAAAAACAAGCCCCCTTGCTGCTACATCGACAGAAAAATAAGAAAATAGTAATGGCCAGATAAAAGAATAACCATGCTACATCTGATTTCGTATTCCTAGCTAAAAATACTAGAAATACTAATCAGAGATGCTAAGAAAAAATGCTGGAAAAATGGAATGCAACCTTTAGTGTCTTATTTTGTTCCTGTTCCTTCATCTGAAGGAACAGGAACAAAATGAGAGACTAAAGGTTGCATTCCATTTTTCCAGCATTTTTGCTTAGCATTTTTTAAGAGTATTTTTAGCTAGAAATACGAAATCAGATGTAGCATGGTTATTCTTTTATCTGGCCATTACTATTTTTTTATTTTTCTGTCAATGTAGCAGCAAGGGGGCTTGTTTTTTGCAGAACGAATTACATTTTTTAGTGATACCACTTTAGGGCACACATAACTTATCAATTCACTTTTATTAACTTTTTTGGGGTGGTAATGTCAAAAAGAGAAGTTCCTCAATTTGTTTTTTGCACTTTAAATTTTATGACATTTACCGTGCAGCATAAGTAGAAGTAGGACTGGCCGATTAATAAAATTAATTTGATTAATTTACCCATTTCATGCCCAGCGTAGTTGTTTTTTGAAATAATGAATTTTTTCACCCGAAGCGCTGTATGAGCACAGAGTGTACAATCTTTTCAGTCCCTTGCCGCCTGTGCCAATAATTCTGGCACAAGCAGCAGGAACTGTAGAGACCCTGCACAGACTGTGCTAATACAGCGCTCCAGAAGACTGCAGGAACCTGGATCTGACTGGCAATAGTAGCCCGGCTCCTATTGTAACGTCTGGCATTAGATGTTATGTTATGCCGGCCACTTAAATCCCTACATGCAGTTACACAGATGTATGGGACTTCCTGTCACAATCGTTTTCCCCCCACATCTGTATTGCACTACCATGGCAACCAAGGGATTAACAAAGGCACCCAGGCATGCCATAATTGTATGTCTATTAGGCCTCCACCATTTTACAGGTTCTGTTCCCATTGCGTTCAATTTGCAGCAAAACTGCCCTGTTGCCTTCATTCTCTGGGTCAGTACGATTACAATGATACCACATTTGTATAGGTTTGTATGTCTAAATAGTGTAAAAAATAAATTTAAACTTTGAAAAAAATTGTGACCCTTATAACTTTTTATAGTTACATCTACTGAGCTATGTGGGGGCTCATTTTTTGCAGGACAATCTAGTTTTTATTTGATACCATTTTGGAGTGTGAGTGACTTTTTGATCACATTTTACTACATTTTAGGGGGAAAGAGAAGCAATGAAAAAATGGCCTCTTTGGCTTTTTTTTCCATTAGGAAAAATATTTATATTTTAATAGTATTTTCGGTCGCAGTGATACCCATGATGTTTATATTTTTTGTTATTTATGTATTCATTTTTTTATTCTACGGAAAGAGGGTGATTTAAACTTTTATATTTTTTAAAAAATTTTATATAACAATTTGTTTTTTTACTTTTTCTAATGATTTTGAAGTTCGCATTTGAGCCTACAAAATCCTTTTTTAAAAAATTCTGAACAATCATGGATTTTTTTAGATCCATTATTTGTACCAAATTCCTTGTTTTTTATGTTGGCCTGCCACCTGCCTCCTAAAATAAGAATTGCAGCTTCAATGTCCTGGGTCTCTTCAGAGAGACCCAGCTCGTTGAAATCAATTACCAGCATCCTCATTGGCCGCAGAGGATGCTGGTAAGAAGTCCGGAAGAACGAGCTTCTGGGTTTTTCACCCCTCAGATGCTGTGATCTCACTTGACAACAGGATTTAAAGGCTTTAATGACCGCAAGGCAGTCACTAACAGTGGGCCTCCATTAATTCCAAGGAATGCAAGTCCAACAAGGAGGCCATTATGGCACCAAAAGTGGTAAAAGGCAGAGTGAACCCAGCATGCATGTGGAACCTACATTCGCTATAACAGGTAGTATTTAGTGTTAGGTTCCTGTCTTATAGAAATCGCCTTAACGCCGGCAGACGGGCACAAATAATTTTGTACAAAAAGTATTTGCCAAGAATCTCAAATTTATAAAGTAAGCGCATTTTAGCACCTAAATACTTTCTATAACTATGGCATTATTGTACTTCATTTGTGTTTGCAGAGTGCTATTGCATTGTGTTTTTTTCCTATGTGTTTCGAGCCATGGTGACGTGCACCTGTGCATTGGAATGTGCTGACTGACCCCCTTTTTTTTTGCATTTTGCCTAAGATGTGCGATTATTGTGCAAAAAAAAATGAATACTATACATAATTAATATCATGGCAATTGTACTGACCCACAGAATAACAGTAACACGCTAGTTATGCCGCCCCGCGAACGCTGTAAATCTGAAGTGCAAAAACAATGGCCGAACTGTTTTTTTTTTCCCATTACCAACCCCCCAAAAATAATAAAAGCTAATCAACAAGTTCTATGTATCCCAAAATGGTGTCACTAATAGTGTTGAGCGAGCATGCTCAACACCGAGTGTACTCGAGCGCAATGCTGGAGTCTCTTCCCCGCACTGTAATATTGATTTGTACACTAATGCGTACGAATTTGTATGCTAATGTGTACGCACTTGTATGCTAATGCGTATGCATTGTGCGCTAATGCGTTCAAATTCAGTTAATTAGCATACTTTTATGAGTGAAAGGAGTAAAAGAGGAGAAGTCACGATTCTGACCTTTTTCTATTAACCAGACACCCTCCCCTCTTCCGAGCGGGGGGTGCCTGGTTTAGTCCCATTGACTAACATTATGCTCGGGTGCTCGGCTGAGCACTCGAGCAACCCCTAGTGCTCGGCCAGAGCACCCGAGCATACGAGCACAGAGGTGCTCGCTCAACACTAGTCACTAACAAAAATACAAATGGTCCAGCAAAAAATGAGCTTTGTATGGCTTTACAGCAGAACCATTTAAAAAAAATTATTGCCAGAAAAAAATATTGAGAAAAATCGATAATCAGCCTTAAAGAGAAAATAATCGAGATTTTTCATTTTTTTTCAAAATCACCCAGCCAAACTAATACGTTACTATTACACACTGGTAAGGAGCCTATGAGCCCGTATATATACTATGGGGGCAACAAAGAGACATTACTGTATACTGTATGGGGCAACAAGGAGACATAATGTATGGGGCAACAAGGTGACATATTGTATGGGGGCTATAAATTGTAGCCCCCAAACAGTATAATGTCGACCCACAGAGTATAATGTTTTCTTGTAGTCTCAAGTGTTTTTTTCTTCTAAATAGTTATTTATCATGATATACAGTACAGACCAAAAGTTTGGACACACCTTCTCATTCAAAGAGTTTTCTGTATTTTCATGACTATGAAAATTGTAGATTCACACTGAAGGCATCAAAACTATTAATTAACAATTAACACGTGGAATTATATACTTAACAAAAAAGTGTGAAACAACTGAAAATATGTCTTATATTCTAGGTTCTTCAAAGTAGTCACCTTTTGCTTTAAATACTGCTTTGCACACTCTTGGCATTCTCTTGATGAGCTTCAAGAGGTAGTCACCTGAAATGGTATTCCAACAGTCTTGAAGGAGTTCCCAGAGATGCTTAGCATTTGTTGGCCCTTTTGCCTTCACTCTGCGGTCCAGCTTACCCCAAACCATCTCGATTGGGTTCAGGTCTGGTGACTGTGGAGGCCAGGTCATCTGGCGTAGCACCCCATCACTCTCCTTCTTGGTCAAATAGCCCTTACACAGCCTGGAGGTGTGTTTGGGGTCATTGTCCTGTTGATAAATAAATGATGGTCCAACTAAACGCAAACCGGATGGAATAGCATGCCGCTGCAAGATGCTGTGGTAGCCATGCTGGTTCAGTATGCCTTCAATTTTGAATAAATCCCCAAGTGTCACCAGCAAAGCACCCCCACACCATCACACCTCCTCCTCCATGCTTCACAGTGGGAACCAGGCATGTAGAGTCCATCTGTTTCACCTTTTTCTGCGTCGCACAAAGACACGGTGGTTGGAACCAAAGATCTCAAATTTGGACTCATCAGACCAGAGCACAGATTTCCACTGGTCATTCCTTGTGTTCTTTAGCCCAAACAAGTCTCTTCTGCTTGTTGCCTGTCCTTACCAGTGGTTTCCTAGCAACTATTTTACCATGAAGGCCTGCTGCACACAGTCTCCTCTTAACAGTTGTTGTAGAGATGTGTCTGCTGCTAGAACTCTGTGTGTGGCATTGACCTGGTCTCTAATCTGAGCTGCTGTTAACCTGCGATTTCTGAGGCTGGTCACTCGGATGAACTTATCCTCCGCAGCAGAGGTGACTCTTGGTCTTTCTTTTCCTGGGGCGGTCCTCATGTGAGCCAGTTTCTTTGTAGCGCTTGATGGTTTTTGCAACTGCACTTGGGGACACTTTCAAAGTTTTCCCAATTTTTCGGACTGACTGACCTTCATTTCTTAAAGTAATGATGGCCACTCGTTTTTATTTACTTAGCTGCTTTTTTCTTGCCATAATACAAATTCTAACAGTCTATTCAGTAGGACTATCAGCTGTGTATCCACCTGAATTCTGCCCAACACAACTCATGGTCTCAACCCCATTTATAAGGCAAGAAATCCCACTTATTAAACCTGACAGGGCACACCTGTGAAGTGAAAACCATTTCAGGTGACTACCTCTTGAAGCTCATCAAGAGAATGCCAAGAGTGTGCAAAGCAGTAATCAAAGCAAAAGGTGGCTACTTTGAAGAACCTAGAATATAAGACATATTTTCAGTTGTTTCACACTTTTTTGTTAAGTATATAATTCCACATGTGTTAATTCATAGTTTTGATGCCTTCAGTGTGAATCTACAATTTTCATAGAGAAGGTGTGTCCAAACTTTTGGCCTGTACTGTATATCGTTATCGCGATAAACAATATAGTTATTATGGCATATTTTTTATATCGCCAAAACCTAGCCATAACCACCAATGAGATCCTGCAATTGTCTCAAGAGGGCCTGATGGACAGCTCCCTCTGTAAACTATTTAGATGCTGCAGTTGGATCGGGATCATAGATGGCGGAGCACAGCTGTAGAGCCTTCGCCATCACGACACTATAATACTTTTAGCCCCTTCTGCCCACGAACTAATATTATGTTATGGGTCAGGAAGAGGTGAAAAAGGTTGTTTTATATAAACAACTTCTCCACAAGTTAAAGAGGAACTGTCAGCTCTCCTGACATGTTTGTTTTTAATCAATACTTGTATTACTCAGACTGTAACAACTCTGGAGCATTTTTCCTTAGAACTCTATGCTGTGCTGCGTTGGCTACTCCTACTACAAATGTATTAATAAATTGGCATTTAAACGTTATAGTGGATCTGTGTTCCTCCATAGTCTGACACTGTCTGATCAGTGCTGACAGTGTCGCACTTTGTAGAGACACACTGCATTGACAATGCCCAGTTGCCTATTTATATATTTCTAGGAAAAATAACAGTGGATCATCACCAGCTCTGACATCC
>ONZH01021736.1:0-18179 GCA_900303285.1 Rhinella marina
ATATATATATATATATATATATATATATATATATATATATATATATATATATATATATATATATATATATATATTCTTGACAACAAGCCATAGGCCCAGATTCAACAGGTTTGTACACCAGAGTAGTTGCGTCAATTAGTAAAGCGAGTGCCAGTGAGGTGTCCATTTCATGAAAATTTGAGACGTATTTTTGGATAATGGAACTGGCATAAAGCCTTCTTGAATCTGTGCCTTTTTAAATGTCCTTTCTTCACCTCATGGATTCTGTGGGTGAGGTTGTCTGTCTATTTCACTGTATTCGTATCCTACTAGACTAGCTGTAATGTTAGAGGGTTTTTTTTTAACGTTGACTGTCCTGTGCTGAGCTACAAAAGATAAAGCATAAATTTAGATTCTATTTTGAAGACAGAAGTTTCACCAATTACACTTTTGAATTTAGTGGACGCCTAGGTACCTAAGTGAAGGCGTCTCTGACTGACGAGCGGTGGTGCATTAAAGGGTTTATAAACTCAGACTGCAGCAAGGGGAAAAAATGGTTCTGTCCACGGGGGTGTTTCTCTTGTGGACACTGTTTCTAATTACCAGCGAGAGGGTGTTTCTTTTAACCAACACCCCTGCGTTCTGGTTGGCTGAAGTGGTGGTAGCAGCTAAGGGGTTAAAAGGATGGCCCTGATAGGGGGACGGCCTCTTTCTCCAGCACCTTGACTGAAAGCTTCCCACCCTCCCTTCCCCATTATTTCATCTTTTTCTTTACTTTTTCTGATTCATTTCTGGTTTGTTTCAGTGTTTTACATTACAAGGCACATCAGAGGTCGGTTGACGATTTCAGACGGAGAAGAAGGCAGACTTGCCCACAGAACGCTGTGGGGCATAGCGCTTCAATACTCCGGGTTATGGTGTTTATGGTCAACAAGTTGAAGTTTTGGAATAAGATAAGAAAATAAAGCTGTGACCGACCCTTACCCGACTTAATGTGTTGTGTGTTTTATTGGCCGGCTGCGAGGGTGGTTTGGTGGGGGGTTTATAGAGTTCAGCTCAGCAGTTGCAGTGCCGGGTGCCGTGGTTGCTACGGGGGGGACCCTTTCCCCCTCCAGGGCCCTCTAAGGTGATATTCCTTTATGTCCCAGGGGTAGGAGTGCCAAGGGGTATTTAGGCCACTTAAGTCTTTGGTGGGATTGTCACGGTGTTCCTACCTCGTGAGATAAACAGGCCCCAGGCGGTGGCTCCGGCTGCAGAAAATTACTAGTAGTAATAATTGAGGGTCGTCAGATGGGAATGATGCGCAGACTTTTGGGAATGGTCCAACCTAGTTTTATTGACTTAACTTTGAATGCAAATAACTCAGTTCATCCTTCAGCTTGGTGTCCAGCAAGTGCAGCTTATTGCTTATACTTGGCAGATGCTTGGAAATTCAAGTTTCAGGCTTCCTGTTCTAAGCTGAGGTTACCTCTTAAAGGGAACCTGTCATCTCCGAAACTCCCCCGAACTAGAGTAAGAGATGTATAGTGTAAGTGATGCTGAATCCGAATATGTAAGTTTTATCTTCATACTTTCTTATATTCTGACTCTGTGCTCCCACAAAGCGGCAGTAAAATGCACTCAGTAGACTCCGGTGCTCACTCACATAATGGAAAGGACTCAAAGAAGAGTCCTCTCAATGTATTTTACTGCCGGTTTGTAGGAGCACAGCATCGGAATGGAAGTGAGTATGAAGATAAAACTATTCTGATTCAGCATCACTTACACTATACACCGCTTACTCTAGTTCAGGGGTGTTTCGGAGATGACAGGTTCCCTTTAAGTCTGGCTTCCCTGAGAGTATTGGTGTGCCTTATTGCTGACTATATTATCTGTCTTTAGGGTACAGCAGAGCTGAAGGTGCTCTGCTGTCCTGCACATGTCCTCCCCAATCAGGGTACAGGGGACAACTCCCTGACTAAACTGTCATTTCCTCCTCACTGCAGGAAGTTGGAATAACTTAACTTCTCTCCAGCAGAGGGGGTCAGAATGGACTAAGGACCGCTACCATTCTGGTAAAACTACATCTGAATCTGCCAGAGTATTTACTGACACCTGCTGGTCCACCAGATACATATAAATGACATTACATACAATATAGACTATTGCGCTACTATGCTGGTACGTTCCTGCCTTGTGAGTAGGGTGTCCGATCTCTGTTATCCCCTCTCAGCAGACGAACAACCTATGTAAACTGCACTAAGCAACCATTTCTGACTGACTCTGAATATTCTGGCCACGAATACCAAAGAAAGCATGGGGGTGTCTTCACTCTGTAATCCCACCATTGTGAAATGATAAGCCCGCAAACAGAAGGGTGGCTTCATTCTGTAATCCCTTCCAAGCACCAAAGCCTGATAATGCTTTACGCTTTGTCACCTTGATGTCTATCAGTAGCTGCAAGTTATTTTTTGCCTGGAGGCGGTGCTCAAGGCCTCAGGACATAGTGAACTAGGAGGAGGAATCTACCTGTCCTACCAGAGTTCCAGTGACAGACTATTCTCTCCTGACACATATAAGACACATGTATAGCAGCGAGGATAACCCTGAAGGAATAAGAGAAAACTGTTTGTGGCTCTGGCACCTGGCTACCATGAACTGTTAGTTTGAAACGCCCTCAGAGGCAGCATATATATCTGAGGTAAAGACAAGTAAGGTGCTAACTATCTGGCTAAGTGCATGACCATACATTAAAGTGCATTGGAGGACACATTGTGGCACCTGCAAAGAAACACACACAATGGGCAATATTCTTGATCGTTACTGAAAGTTAAAATATTAGTGCAAACATTTAAGTGCAAATATATTAAAGGCATAATATAGGATATCTGTGGTTACATTCAAGATATACAATAAAGATAGACAGCACTCCAGTAGTATTCAATGCAATGTGAATATTTATTTCATATCAGCCGAGTTGTGCCCACCACTTAAAGCAACGTTTCGGGCTGAGTGAGCCCTTCATCAGGCTAGTGCAAAAACATAAAGATAAAGACGGAATAAATTACAGGGAATAAGAACCATCTCAATAAGATCATAAGCATCTGAGAGAATGTTAGAATCAACATTATTGACACTCAAAATATGGTTCAAAATAATAGAGCTTAATAATAAATAATAACAGGATGACATAACAGGTAGTGAATATGAGAAACAATTACCCGCTAGCTGAGGTGTATGTCTGAACCAGTGGGCTACATGTACACACCATTGCTCATGTAAGGATGAATGTGTAACACCCTGTAACTAACATGGGCAACCAGGATCAGCTGGGAGTAAAGATGGGGGTAACAAGACTTATGTAGAATAATAGCAGAAATGCGCTTACCTATCACAGGCTGGGCAAAATAAAGCGGCCGTCCGGCAGAGACAGTGCCGTTGCGCTTAAAAGCATGCTGGTGCGTCATCATTGGGGCCGTGACGCTCCCTGATGACGCAGGGATGCCAACGAGTGCGCGCACGCTAAAGAAACGAAGTGTGCCGGGTACGGAGGCGCCGAAGGACCAGGCGCATGCGCAGTAAATCCAACTGCTAGGTCAGTGCGTCGTCAATTAGAAATGCAGCTGGCGCAGAAGCAGCTGGCGCAGAAGCAGCAGGATAAATCAGTGTGGCGGCCATTTTACAATAGGGCAAGTCGTAGAGTATTGTGTAAATTTAATATATATAACAAAACACCACTAGAGGGGAAAGGTTAGTTTTGTGAGGACAGACTAAAATTAGTGACCTGTCTTAGTATAATGATGAATTATACGAAAATGTATATATTATCAGCTATATGAGTATAAATGATGGCTTGTATGTGTCACTGCATATACTTATGTTAAGACATGCTTCTAGAAGTGGTCAAGGTGATCCCAGGAGGCTATGGTATGTGAAGTCTATAGTCAATCCGCAGAGTATTCCTGAAAATAAAGAAGATATCATTATTATCATAGTAGTCTGAGGTACAAGTGTCTTATTCAAAACAATAATCCTTGTAAGACCAATAGCTGAAGGGTATTCAAGCGACGGATCCAGGCCATCTCTCTCTCTTTCAATAGGTATTCGCGGTTCCCCACCGCGGTCTAAGGGTGGGATCCAATCAATTACATGGAACCGCAATTGGCTGACAGAGTGTCTTTGTATGTCAAAATGTCCCACTTAGCGGCGCGTCTTTCTTACCCGTCCTTATGTTGGACTTATGTTGGCAAATTCTGTCCTTAACTTCTGGGTTGTTTCGCCAACATACCCCAGACCGCAAGAGCATTTGATCAGATATATTACATAACTCGAGAGGCAAGTGTAGTGGCCCCTGATGTAGAAGGTTTACCAGTGGTTAGGGTGAGTGAAGGTAGGGCCCTTGGAGATGTTACTGCACTGGCAACAAGATAGACAAGGGTACGTCCCCTTTGTTCGGGGAACCCATGATTGTGGTCTGTGGTTCATCAGTTTTCTGGATCCTATGTCAGACCTAACTAATGTATCTCTGATGTTTCTGGCTCTTTTGTATGCCATCATGGGTTTTTCTGTAAATATTCTTGGGAAGTTGTGATTTAGGATGTGCCAGTGTTTGTGGACAATTGTTTGAATGTCCCTGCTCAGGGGTGAGAATGTGGTAACACACGGTATGCGAGTCAAAGTATTCCTTGGTTTGACCAAGCGGGGTGTCAAAAGTGTTTCTCTAGGTATTTTCTGTATTTGTATGAAATGTTTATCAATATTTCTTTGGGGAAGCCCCTCTCTATGAATTTCCTTGACATGTTTGTAAGCCTAGAGTCGAGAGTGCTGGTGTCAGAGACGATACGTTTGACCCTCATAAGTTGGGACAATGGGAGAGACTTGATCAATCCAGGTGGGTGGTGACTAGTGAATTTGAGCAGACTATTTTTGTCTGTGGGCTTCCTATATATGTCAGTGACCAATGTGTTGTCCCTTACCCATAGGTGTACGTCCAAGAAGGGTATGTCACTATTGCTGTAATCCAGAGAGAAAGAGATAGTCGGGACCGCCGTATTGATGATATGGTGGAATGCGACTAAGTCATCCTTGGATCCCTGCCAAACACAAAAAATGTCATCAATAAAACGAACCCATACCGTGTGTTACCACATTCTCACCCCTGAGCAGGGACATTCAAACATTCAAACAATTGTCCACAAACACTGGCACATCCTAAATCACAACTTCCCAAGAATATTTACAGAAAAACCCATGATGGCATACAAAAGAGCCAGAAACATCAGAGATACATTAGTTAGGTCTGACATAGGATCCAGAAAACTGATGAACACACAGACCACAATCATGGGTTCCCCGAACAAGGGGACGTACCCTTGTCTATCTTGTGCCCAGTGCAGTAACATCTCCAAGGGCCCTACCTTCACTCACCCTACCACTGGTAAAACCTTCTACATCAGGGCCACTACACTTGCCTCTCGAGTTATGTAATATATCTGATCAAATGCTCTTGCGGTCTGGGGTATGTTGGCGAAACAACCCAGAAAGTTAAGGACAGAATTTGCCAACATAAGTCCAACATAAGGACGGGTAAGAAAGACGCCCCGCTAGTGGAACATTTTGACATACAAAGACACTCTGTCAGCCAATTGCGGTTCCATGTAATTGATTGGATCCCACCCCTTAGACGCGGTGGGGACCGCGAATACCTATTGAAAGAGAGAGAGATGGCCTGGATCCGTCGCTTGAATACCCTTCAGCCTATTGGTCTTAACAAGGATTATTGTTTTGAATAAGACACTTGTACCTCAGACTACTATGATAATAATGATATCTTCTTTATTTTCAGGAATACTCTGCGGATTGACTATAGACTTCACATACCATAGCCTCCTGGGATCACCTTGACCACTTCTAGAAGCATGTCTTAACATAAGTATATGCAGTGACACATACAAGCCATCATTTATACTCATATAGCTGATAATATATACATTTTCGTATAATTCATCATTATACTAAGACAGGTCACTAATTTTAGTCTGTCCTCACAAAACTAACCTTTCCCCTCTAGTGGTGTTTTGTTATATATATTAAATTTACACAATACTCTACGACTGCCCTATTGTAAAAATGGCCGCCACACTTGATTTATCCTGCTGCTTCTGCGCCAGCTGCTTCTGCGCCAGCTGCATTTCTAATTGGACGACGCACTGACCTAGCAGTTGGATTTACTGCGCATGCGCCTGTCCTTTCGCGCCTCCGTAACCCGCACACTTCGTTTCTTTAGCGTGCGCGCACTCCGTTGGCATCCCTGCGTCATCAGGGAGCGTCACGGCCCCAATGATGACGCACCAGCATGCTTTTAAGCGCCAACGCACTGTCTCTGCCGGACGGCCGCTTTATTTTGCCCAGCCCTGTGATAGGTAAGCGCATTTCTGCTATTATTCTACATAAGTCTTGTTACCCCCATCTTTACTCCCAGCTGATCCTGGTTGCCCATGTTAGTTACAGGGTGTTACACATTCATCCTTACATGAGCAATGGTGTGTACATGTAGCCCACTGGTTCAGACATACACCTCAGCTAGCGGGTAATTGTTTCTCATATTCACTACCTGTTATGTCATCCTGTTATTATTTATTATTAAGCTCTATTATTTTGAACCATATTTTGAGTGTCAATAATGTTGATTCTAACATTCTCCTCAGATGCTTATGATCTTATTGAGATGGTTCTTATTCCCTGTAATTTATTCCGTCTTTATCTTTATGTTTTTGCACTAGCCTGATGAAGGGCTCACTCAGCCCGAAACGTTGCTTTAAGTGGTGGGCCACAACTCGGCTGATATGAAATAAATATTCACATTGCATTGAATACTACTGGAGTGCTGTCTATCTTTATTGTATATCAAGATTTATACCCTTGAGGTGAAGCAAGGGAGAATACCAAGACGTGCACCCACCTTAGCCCTATAGGGGATACGTGCCTGTAACCATTTTTGAACTAATCTACTGTGGTTACATTCAAGTCCATCTTTTTCTTCTTCTTTGGCTTGAGACTGGAACAAAGTCCAAATTCAATTGAATGTTGTAATCCACAATGGGTAATAAAATAGGTTATAAATAGCTGAAAAGGTTTCTTGACAAACCCTTTTAAAAGTGATTTTCCAACAACCTGAAAGGGGGTAAAAAGAATGTGGTGCGCAAACATGGCGGCAACTTGGATTAATTTCAGATGGGGGGAGTTCCAGCCACACGATGTCCATCATGGTGGAGACCTTAAAACACGGGTAACAGAACAAATTAAAACATAGCCAACAGGTTCTCACCAGTCAGGGCTAGTCCACGGGCTGGCTCCCATTAGTCTGTAGTTCTTTGCCAGTACTTGAGTGCGGGCTACCCTTAGTGGAAAGCCGGCACATATCCTCCTCGTTCGCTGCTGGAGCTGAACGACATAAGAGGGCCTCCTGCCTCTGAATAGGCCTCACGGTAGGCAGCGGCCATTCCCCAGCGTCCAGATGTGGCACTGGTCGGGGCAGGGTCCAGTGGTCACACTGGTGACTGTGGTAGCCATTTTGAAAAGGACCCTGTAAAGGCCTGGATGCTCCTGCCGGGCCCACTGGCGACCGAACCTCGGTTGTAGAGGCTCGGCCAGAGGCCTACCCCGGGCAACAGATTGGGCTGCTGGGTGCCTCCTGCATCAGGTGGTAGGGTGGCCAGGGGTTGAAAATAAAATTTGCTGCCTGTAATCTGACCCACCTGGAACGCTGGGCGGTGGAAGAAGCTCAGGAATGAGTAGGCTCCGGCTCGCCGAGAAGAGGTCTTGCTCCTGGCTGACTGTCTCCCGATTCATCCTCTCGTGGACAGTGAGTAAGGGTGGCTGTGCGTGGAGTGATCTTCCCATTCCTCTTGAGGTGACCTCCGGCCTCGGTGGTCTGGTGATGACCTTCACCCCGGTGGCAAAGGGCCTTGTAGGCTCTTCATAGGCGTGAATTCTATGAAGTCGCCCGCAATGGAGGTTGTGTCGTGCTGGAGGGAGGTACGGCCTCTTCACGGAGCGACGATTAACGTACAGCTCCTCAGTGGACTCCTCGTCTGTGATGAACCCCACGCCGCGGTCCATGCTGAACCAAAGCACAGTCCCGGTGCGCCTTTCGAGAGTCGGGTCACCACGTCGGGGATGTTCCAGCACCTCGACCACCCACTCTTCTACAACCCTTTTATAGTCCCACAGGGTAGTAACATTTTTAGTTACCGCAGCAGGAACGATGGGGTTCTGTCGGAGGTCGTTATGTCGGGGCTTAGGCGAGGTGGGGACTTCTCCACTCGGACTTTGGCCCGGACGTATGGTGGCTTCCTGAGTGCACCGCTGGTTGCGTCCATCTTCGGGACCACGTGTGCGGCCTCGCTTGCAGGATCTCCAGCTGCTATCACCGGTAGATGAGGCACTTCGGGGTTCGGCACCAGCTGTGCCTTGCGGATAAGTTGGTCCAGGCGAACCTCCGCTGGTCTAGGTGTAGGCTCATATGGGTCGGTGCCCCAGACCATATCCCCCCAACTAGGGCCGCGCTGACGGGACGCCATGTTGTTGTCTCTCTCTTTCTTCGCATACACCGGAGATGAAGGAGGAGCTAAGGGGGTGGAGTGTTCGCTCTCAATGCTCCCCCCAGCAAGTTCCTGGCGGGCTGGATTACATTTTCCCGCGCTACAGGGGGCCTTGCCATGGTTTTCACGCTCTTGAGGGGACGGTTTCTTTGCTTCAGCATGAAGAAGCTGCGCCACTAGTGAAAAAATGGCGTTGTTAACTCTTCTGGTGCCGGCGCGCAGCGTTTTGCGCCGTCTGCACCGCAGCAACTGTGTCAAAGTCATTTTTCAGTAGACATCTGTCAGGTTTTCTGACTAATTCTTTGGCCTTGTAGATAAAAAGCTATTAGTTTAAAGTCTGTTTTAGGGATGGTTGAGCTGTGGCCTTAACGGTACAGGTACTTCAGACTCATCCTGTTCATGCCGCTAATGCGTACATATTCAGTTAAGTAGCGTACCTTTGACAACGCTACACTGTATGTTTGTTACTTGAGTAGGAATGTTCGCAGACGCAGTGTATGCGTACGCTAATGCGTACGCATTCGGTTAAGTAGCGTACCTTTGACAGCGCTACACTGTATGTTCGTTACTTGAGTAGGAATGTTCGCAGACGCAGTGTATGCGTACGCTAATGCGTACGCATTCGGTTAAGTAGCGTACCTTTGACAACGCTAGACTATGTTCGTTACTTGAGTAGGAATGTTCGCAGACGCAGTGTATGGGTACGCTAATGCGTACATATTCAGTTAAGTAGCGCACCTTTGACAACGTTACACTGTATGTTCGTTATTTTTGCGGGAATGTTCACATTAGCGTAAGCATTAGTGTAAATTCTCTAATATGCGTATATTTTGCGTCGCCATTGTTGAAGTCACTTGGATTTTTTCCATATTTTCATTGTAATAGCAACTGCAAGTAAACAAAACTATACCCTATCTGACTCCCATTATTGTAGAAGCAATTATTCAGCCGTTATAGCAAGGTTCGTTTTAGGTTCGGTTCGTACGAATCCGAAATTCAAGAAAGTTCGCTGAAGCGAACTTTTCAAAAGTTCGCTCATCCCTAGTTATCACGTCAGCGCACAAGATTTGGTGTGTTTTCTTCAATCAAGGTGGCTGCAATGGCCTCTCTGTGAGCAAATGGATGAGCCTAGTTTGTATTTTTTTTTAAACCCCTGATTAAACACTGAAAGGTCTCAATGTGAGGGGTTCAATGACGGGGGTGGCACAATCGCCGTTCCCCATTATTGTGCCCACTACATACAAAGAAATGTGATTTGTGACAAAGTAATTCATAACAAAGCAAAATCTGTAGTCAGTATACTCCACAATAGCATTTTTTGTCATTCTTCACAGTGTGTTTCCACAAGTGTTTCCACTTGTCATGTTTCTGTGGTTGTCTCAGTCAGGTCAGTTTGACTCAAATATTAGAGATGACCGAAGTTTTTAAAAATCCAATTCGGCACCTTTGCCAAAGTTAGTCAAGAAACTCAATTTGTTCCGAATTAGTTTGTCAAATTGCTATATATCAGGTATACCCCAGGCCACTCTGCTTTAGGGTGCAGCTACAAGGAGTGGCTGTGCTGCGGGCGGGTTGTGGCCAAGCTGCGGTGAAGAACCCTGCAGCCAATTAGCCTGCAGCTGCCTTTCATTTAATAATGAAGACTGTATAGTCCTTCTTCATTGTTAATGGCTATGTGGCATCATTAATGCACCTTTAAACAGGGGTTGTTGTTGGTATACGAATTGGCTGGTTAGGTGGGGGGTCAATACGCATATTATTGCTGTTCTTGACTGCCTTCACCTGCAGGTCTCCAACCTCAGCATTCTTCTGTCCTACAGGTGGGCACCCTTGTTTTGCCATCTGCTTTTCCTCCGTTTCCACATTATCTAATATCGATGAGAATATGTAATCAGGAACATTCAGCTCCCCTCTCTGCATCTTGCAAACTTTTCTAGGACATGGAAACTTTTAAGGATGATTTGGAAGAAGTAAAGCCAGCAAAAGAGGAGGATGGTGATAATTAAAACCTGGCCCCCCTAAGGGGTGCAGACTGGATGGTATTGGTTAGCACACTGGCACCAGAATAATAAAGACTTCCATCTTATTGGTATTGAATTACATATCTTAGCTGATGTAGGAATAAGTAAATATAGGAATAATAAAAAAACTGATGCAGCATAAGTCTCCTTGGATTCTCCCTGCACTCTCCCTGCACTTCCCTTCTCCAATATTCTTCCATTAATCATTTTTAGCAACACTGTCCCTAGCGCATGAGTGCTCGCCACATTTGTCCTTATGCTCAGCTCACAGAACAATGGTGGAGACTGTGTGGGATGAGAGTTTTATAGGGCTGTGACATCACAGGGGATGGCTATCTGCAGATTGGCTGCATGCCATTATGGGCGATCTCACATTCCCAGGCTTCTTACTTTACCCTTGGTAACACGTACAGCCACCCATTTTAGGAAAAACTGATTTGTTACCATAAAGCATGAGGAATTCAGCTTTGAATGCTTCACTTCACTTTACAATTTTCTTTGTATTTAAGACATAAAAGTAGCTCAGCTGGGGAAAAAAGTGTTTTGTTTGTAAAAAGGAATGTGCAGAATATAACCAGTACTACATTTCTGGCTTTTTTTTAACAGCAAATGCTTTTTATTTAGAAAAACCAAACATTTATGGAATTCAGTGAAGTCATGTATCCCCAATTGCCCTCTTTAGAAGTAAACTTAGACCTACCAATAGAATTTACACTACAATATTTTGAATGTATAGTATAAACACGACACGGTTAGAAGAGTGTATATACCTTAGACACAGCATATTTAGTTGTTGTGAGACTCGAAGGTTGTGGACACAGATATTTTTGGTTCTCTCTAGTGTTGAGCAAATCGAAAACTATGAAGGGAAAATTCGATTTGTTGCAAAGCCGAATTTCCTTGTGCTTTGTTGTAGCTAATCGATCCATTTGCTCTCAACGGGCCGACGCTCGCCATCTTGATTGAAGATCTCAAACAAAATCCCATGTGATGTCATCACGGGCTTAGCGAGATTTCGTGTTGGATCTTAAATGGCGGCAGCCGGCCAGTCGTGAGCAAATGGATGAAGTAAGTATGATTCATGTATTTTTTTAAAATTTTACACTGTGCTATTAATGTCAGATGCCGCGGTCAGTTATGAACACGGCATCTGAGGGGTACAATGGTGGGGAGCAGCACAATCACTGTTCCATTTTATTGCACCCACTATTTACAAAAGAAATGCGCTTTGTGACAATTTTTTTTGTAAAATTTGCCGATGCAGCAGAATCAAATTTTGGAATACTTCACTCTTCTCTAGTTCTCTTCTCATTTTCTATAAGATGTCAAGGACTTGTAACTCTGTCTTGGAGAACTGAGGTTTTAGCAAACAAGAGGTCAAAGAATTTGAGTTACCCTCCACACTTTTTTTTTATGACCCTTAACCAAACAGTAGACTCTTTTGTCCCTGGTGCCAAAATCCATAAAGACTTTAACCTGCCTTATAGAGACCCCTCTCTTCTGTTGTCACTTATATGTTAGAATAAACACTGAAATGTTATAGTAGCGGCCTCTTGACCTATTGTTTAAATCAAATTTTTATATTAAACATATCTATTCAATTTTCCTATCTATATTTTTAAAAAATTCCTAAATTTATATTGTTTTCACACTGACCACTAAACCTAAAACATGTCAAAATTTTCTGTTCTTTGAGAGCAGCCACATGGACCATAGAAACAATTGTCAGGAGGAGACCTCATTGACTTTTATGGGTGATTTTTCTAGGCATGTTCTGTGACCTATGCAGAGGTAAGGGGTAGAAGACAAGCAGTGATATCACCCATTCTAAATGTTGGATCATGTGTTATCTATAAAAAAAAAAAGGTCATATCTGTCATTGCAATTCTGCCTCTTTAGATAATGGGATGACTACTGAACAGTAAATATACGTTTAACATAGTACATGATTTAAACAATAGGTTGTTGTTATGGTTCCCCTGACCATTGCTGCCTTCATGCAGCAACAACATCTGGTTGCTGAGGGAACCAGGACTGTAGGGTGCCCCTTGCTACCGTCGGAGCCCCGGGTCACTGAGGAGGTGCACTGTGGCTCCTGAACATCAGGGCATGGGTGGCAGCTCCACACGATGTACTGCATGCTGGGTGAGCTGCCTTCTTCTGCTATAAATGACCGGCATCTGCATCTGCAGGTGCTGGTGAATTTCTTGTCCTCTGACTCCCTCTGGTTCCTTGCTTTATTGAAGACTCCCCTGGCTTTGGATCTCTGAATTTGGATTTGTGACTATAGTTTTTGCCTCTGGTTCTGCTTCTTTGGCGTGTTTTGATTTACTAGTTTGCCTCTGGCATTACTTGTCCTGTATTGTCTTACTGGCATTTGACCCTTTTTACATGCAAATACTCTCTTGGTCTTTGTTTGTCTGTAGTTGTTTGTGTGTCACTCAGGGACTGTCATCCAGTTCTGTGGTCACTGCCTAGGGTGACGTGCAAATAAGTAGGCAGTGTTGGACTGGGGTGGCTAGGGCCCACCAGTAAAATGTATTTAGGGGACCCACAGTATATTAAAAAAATACCTGCTCACACAGCAGCAAGATGCTACCAGATGATGGAATATGGGGGTCCCTGCAGCAACTTTGAGAAGGTAGGTCCTGGGGAAAAGAGGATACTGTTTAGCTTTCCTTTATACCTAGAAGTCGTCTCAGTTCGTGTCTAGAATAATAAACAGGGGAGTTTCTTTAATAATCTATCACGTTTTTTATATGAACATAGGCTGGTTGAGGTGCTCTATATTGAATATGTGTATGTAGGGCAGTAAGTCTACTGTGTTACGTACCACTTGTGCAGGGGATGGGAGACTAGAGGCCTACATTGTTCAGGTGCCCACCGGGGGATCCACCTGTACCCCTGTGGGCCAGTCCGAGCCTGTAAATAGGAATAGTGGGTTTGGGCAGTTTAGGGCTGCACTTTCCCCATTTGTGTGTGGCGGTAGTCAGACCGCAATCCTGACAGTTGCTTTCCAATTACAAATTCCCTTTACTACAACGGGGATGAATTAACGTAACTCATTTTTGTTACATGGAACATGAGTTGAGTGATTTTTTTTTATATATAATGTAGTGAGCTCATGGAATATTTCCAGATTCTTTGCTGTTGTTATGAGCATTTCATCAAATATTCTTCTCTAGCTGACATAATTCAAATTATTCCGAAATACTGCCAGGTAGACCCAGTTTTGCTCCTATGAATCATACCAAAGTGTAGCAAAAGAACTGTGCTGAGTTTCTTATTGTTCTTTTTCATCGCTACGATTATTATTAGCAGATTATTTTAGTAGAAGCAATTATAGCTTCCATAAAAGTTGCCACTTCCAACACATCACAAATCATAAACATAATTTAAATCTGAATGTTTATAGAACAACCTCTCCATAGATACACCGGTCATAGTCTGTAGAATGTTTGGTGACAACACCTGGATTATCATTGAGCAAGCAGAAGCTATAGGAGGTTCAAAGACAGCAGTTGCCTAATAGTTCCTAAAAAGAATTCTAAGTCCTGCCATGTATTATTTGTGGCATTGGTGACCATTAGTGTTGAACAATCAAAGGTCAAGAACTAGACTTCGATCCAGAAAATTGGGTAACCTGTCTTTTATGATTAAAATTAAATATTTGCTGCAGCCGACATAGATGTTTTCTTATATCCAAGAGTTCCTTCAGACCAATCCAAATGTCACAAATTTCAGTAACGTGTAACTTTGATCCAAACTTGAGGAAAAATTTGATTTGCCGCAAAGCTGAATTTCTTCGTGCTTCATGGTAACTCACAATTTTCCCTGAAATGGTGGTAAAAATTTTAAAAAATTATACTTACCTCATCCATTTGAGTGTGAAGCAGTCGCCGGTGCCATATTGCTTGAAGATCCTGTGCGAGATTTCACGCTGGATCTTTAATCAAGATGGCCACAGCAGCCTCATCGCGATCAAATAGATAATGTTAATACAATTTAATTTTTTTACATTTGCAAACAATAAAATGCTTTAATATGGATCTCAGATGCCGCAATCAGTGATGAACGCGGCTTCTGAGGGGTTCAATAACACAGGGCGGCGCAATCGCCATTCCCTGTCATTGCACCTGCTATTTACAAAGAAATGTGCTTCATGACAAAGTAATTTGTCACTAAGTGAATTTTTTTTTTTTTTAAATTCGGCAAAGCAGCTGAATCGAATTTTAGAAAACTTTGCTAATCTCTAGTGACCATAAAAGAGCTATTCAGTAGTATAGCTCTTGCGAGCAACATGAAAATATATGAAAAATAGATATGACGTAAATAAGTTAACTTCTCTAATAGTAGTTGGGGTGGATTTGTTCATTAAGAATTATATATGCATGTTTATGACTACCTTATATTGTCTGAATGATGAGTGCTTTTGCTTAAGGCAGCAATTATCATACTGTAGGTTCCCAGCAACAGAGGTAACAAGCTTTTATTTTTCCTGCTATGCAATTTAGTGAAAGACTATTACAGCTCTAATATATTATTCATTTTCATTAAAAGTTTGGCTGCATAAGAAAGAAATCATCAAGGAAAATATTTGTTACTTGAATATTTCTTTGTCTGGCATTTTTCCGTTTGATAGCAAAGAAATCCAGACAAGCATTAGGCTTCTGATAAAGAAAATCAGTTTGGGGATTTGTGCTGAGAATCATATGCGAGGTTGTGTCATTAAAGGGGGAAAGCTTACTCTCTTTGGCATTACCTATTGCAGTTAGCGAGGAAATTGGCAGTAATCAAACCCTGCTGAGCTGTCGTGAGTGTTGAAAACAGACTACGTGAACTAGACTATCTTTCTCCTAACATGCTGAGCCAAAGCTTTTATGGCACATTCCAACTTAATTTCCACACTTTTTATTGTGCTTGGTTTTCTCCTGCGTGCCTGAAAGGGGGTAGCAGAAAAATGAAATACGCTTTTCATCCTCTTGAGATAGATAAGAACAGAACTTATGAGGCTAAGAAGCAGAGCTGCAAATCTTCTCAGTACATGACAACTGGAAATAAATAATATGGTAAAAGTCCATATACTATATATTTTTATTTATTCCTCCCGTGTTGGGGGAAATGCGATTTGTTTTTCTAGATAGCATCATCAAAGGTAACCTTTCTTTTGTGATAAATATTAAATATTTCATGCAGCCCACATAGATGTTTTCTTATATCCAAGGGTTTCTTCAGACCCATCCAAATGTCACAAATTTCAGTAACGTGGGTAAAATGGTGATGCACAAAAAAGTACATAAATACATAACTGTATGAAATTTATGCATTCACTGATGGTGGCTTTAAAATTAATGGAAATACAGGCCTCTTAGATTGAATAAATAATGATTTTGGATAAAGGTAAAGCTAATATAACAAATATTACAGATAGACCGTCAGAAATATAGCAAGTGGGGTTCACAAGCCTCAATATATTTGCCCAGGAAAGTCTAGTCAGGATAAATATTATATTCATAGATATCCTCCACAAATTATCTTTCCTATAGACACAAGGGATACAGTTACCTAGCTACTAAAGGGTTATATGCTACAAAATAATTAGTAGTCCTTCATAGTCCATTAGACTACGTACTGTATAAGGGCCTACTCTCCTTTCAATTCATGTCTCAATTAATGATGGATTTGTACAGCAGTGAAGCATTTCTAGAGCCATGAATATCGTGATTTATGACAGGCACCCCACTGTCATCAAATAAGCAGCTGGAAATCAATGAGCCTTTATGCTGCTTTTGCGTTCTGTTGATGGTATCTACTCCTATATTTTCCTGAAAGGTGAACTGCTGTGAAATCTCAAATGTGTTTCCATTCGGTTAACTGCTGTGATATCACAAGTACGTAAGTTTCAGTCAAATAAGCAACAGTACAGTATATGGATAATCACGGTAGTCTGAATTCCGTGGAAGGTGCAGGTAGAAGGCTCTCAACCCAAGACAACTTGTAAAATAAACATCCACACACTCTAGTAAGCAATTGTGATGTCCCAACTGTGATGTCCCTTAAGTAAGCTGTTGTGACATCACAACTGGTTTAATCAAGGGGATTGTAGTAATATCAATAGTAGGTTTCAGTCAGGTGAGCTACTGTGACATCACTATGGTGGTTCAGTCAGTTACTGGACTGGACTGATGTGATAGCATAACTGTTTCAATCAAGAAACTATTAAAACATCATAACACAAGTCTTTCTGGTAAGTAATCTTCTGTAATATCAAGTGTGTATTCAGTCAGGTGAGATATTGTGAGATCACTATAGTAATCCAACTAACTGCTGTGACTAGAGATGAGAAAGCACTAAAATGCTCGGGTGCTCGTTATTCGAGTCGAACTTTTCCCGATGCTCGGGTGCTCGTTTCGAATAACGAACCCCATTGAAGTCAATGGGAGACTCGAGCATTTTTGCGGGGGACCAAGGCTCTACCTAGGGAAGGCTGGGTGAAAACCTGGAAACCTCAGAAAATGATGGAAACACCACGGAAATGGACAGGAAACAGCAGGGGCAGCATGCATGGATGCCTCTGAGGCTGCCTAATCCCACCATTACCCCAAATTCTCAGGCAACAGCCTGGTGGTTACCCTCATGGCAATTGTGCTCACCCAGACCAAGAAAGGCGAGGCAAATACCCATCACATGTTAGGGAAGCACCCAACTAGGTGCAACGAAGGTCCATCACCGCCTGCAGGTGACACCACTGCTCATGCTGGCACTGCAGCTGAAATCAAGTTTAGTATCTGTTCTTATCAGTTGCTGTGCCTGCTGGTGGTATAGTGGTGAGCATAGCTACTTCCCAAGCAGTTGATCTGGGTTCGATTCCCATCTATCGCAGGAGGCAATTCAGAATCAGTACAATATCTAATACGTCCCCTATCCGGGTAAATTGTTTGTAGAGAGGGCCTGTAGGTGGGGGGCAGGCTGGGGGGAAGGAGGTTGAGCTGGAAGAGCCAGAGGAGTGCCTCCTGGGCTAGCGTGTGTGGTGGTGACAACAGCCGGAATGGATTTGGAAAAACTGTTGCTTTAACCCGTATGGTATCGATTCTTCTCAGTTTAATACCGTATACATACCCTATCTTGGGACCCTATATTTAATGGATTTTTAGAACATGGAAAATGGAAAAAGAGCTTGCTCTGGCCAGGGGAGTGTCCATGCTCTGCCTATCACAGGTCATGAGGCAGATAAAAGAAGAACAAAAACAAACATGAGTACAACTTCTAATACGTCACCTATCCGGCTAAATTGTTTGTAGAGTGGGCCTGTAGGTGGGGGGGGGGGCAGGCTGGGGCAAGGAGGTTTCGCTGGAAGAGCCAGAGGAGTGCCCCCTGGGCTAGCGTGTGTGGTGGTGACAACAGCCGGAATGCATTTGGAAATACTCTAGCATCAGCCGGTGCAGTATCGATTCTTCTCAGTTTAATACCGTATACGTCCCCTATCTTGGGACCCTATATTTAATGAATATTTTGAACACGGAAAACGGAAAAAGAGCTTGTTCTGGCCAGGGGAGTGTCTTTCCCACTGCAGCTAAGGGGACGTGTCCATGCTCTG
>ONZH01021737.1:0-181027 GCA_900303285.1 Rhinella marina
GTAGAGTCCTGAAAAGAGTTCCTGTGAGTATGCCTGATCTGAATCCATACTTTCGGTGCGGGGGGGGGTAGGCTGGGGGGAAGGAGGTTGAGCTGGAGGAGCCAGAGGTCTACTCCCTTGGCTAGCGTGGGTGGACTGCGTGGAAGACTGGGTGGTGGATAAATTACTGGACGCATTGTCCGCTATCCACGTCATCACCTGTTCGCACTGTTGTGGTTTCAATAGTAGTGTACCACGTGACCCAGTAAGTTGCGAGAACAAGCTAGGGAGCGAAACTCTGCGGCGTTCCACTGCTCCCTCATCAGCATGTACAGTGTCACCCTGCCCAGGACCACGGCCTCTGCCCCCTACACTACTTGAACGCCCACGCCCTGGTCCTCGACCCTTAGCCCTTGGGTTCAACATTTTGTATATTCACCAAACTGTCGAGTTAATATCTGAGGCCAAAACCGTATTCAGTAGACAGTAGAATTACTATCTGAGGCAAAAAAATGTAGTCTTTAGACTCTAGCTATTGCACCGCAAACCACTCAATTTTGCACTGGACTGTAGTTTATATAACTGAGAATAAAAACATATTCTCTAGACTGCGGCTAGTGGACCGCACACCTCACAATTGTTCGCTGGACTGTAGTTTATATAATTGAGTGAAAAAAATTATTCTCTAGACTGCGGCTAGTGTATCGCACACCTCACAATTGTTCACTGGACTGTAGTTTATATAATTGAGTGAAAAAAAATATTCTCTAGACTGCGGCTAGGGTATCGCACACCTCACAATTGTTCACTGGACTGTAGTTTATATAATTGAGTGAAAAAAACGTATTCTCTAGACTGCGGCTAGTGGACCGCACACCTCACAATTGTTCACTGGACTGTAGTTTATATAATTGAGTGAAAATAATTATTCTCTAGACTGCGGCTAGTGGACCGCACACCTCACAATTGTTCACTGGACTGTAGTTTATATAATTGAGTGAAAAAAAATATTCTCTAGACTGCGGCTAGTGTATCGCACACCTCACAATTGTTCACTGAACTGTAGTTTATATAATTGAGTGCAAAAACGTATTCTCTAGACTGCGGCTAGTGGACCGCACACCTCACAATTGTTCACTGGACTATCTCTTAATAATATAAAAATGAATTTCTGTCTGTCTGTCTGTCTGTTCTCTATGCGCGACCAAACTACTGGACCGATTTTCACCAAATTCGGCACACAGGTACATCAGGTGTCCGGGAAGGTTTTAGACCAGGTCTCATCTCTCTAGGACGTACCGTTCCCGAGATATTCCCAAAATATGATCTCCATTAGCCAACATTACAACTGGGAGCTTTGGTTTTAAACTCCAACTGCCATTCTCTGCAAAGCCACACAGGGAGGGCAGGTTTCCATAACAACCAGGTAATTATCAGCAGCTGAGGATCTCATCCATTTCTATTTACTGACACTGTTAAAGGTATTCCGGTTACCATAAATATAACTTATGTTTTTTTCTATTACTACAGTTCAGTAGTAATAAAAGATGTTTTCCTCCACTGCTGCCTATTGCGTGGGCTCATAAATAAGCATAGTATTGACCTTTAATTCAGGCCACCCTAAAAGAAGTACTTAAAACCCCCGCCCCAGGTCTCACTAAGCCACACCCCCAACTCTGTCAGGCCACACCCCCTTTCACTCCGCAGCCAACAGAGATTGAAAAAATAAAGGTAAAAATCAACTTCTGTCAGCTGCAGGGATGGGTGGGAGGTTGACTTTCTTTCTGCAACGACACACAGAAACATTAAATGAAATAGATTAAACACACCCATGTGAAGTGTCTTGCTAATCCACGCCCCCGACTCTGTCAGGTTACGCCCCCTCCCACTCCGCAGCCAATGGGGATTGAAAAAATAAAGGTAAAAATAAACTTCTGTTTGCTGCAGGGGTGGGAGGGTGAATTTCTCTCTGCAACGACACTCAAAAATTTTAGATAAAATAGACTAATTATAGACTACAACTGTTCGAATCGTCTTGCTAAGTCACGCCCCGAACTCTGTCAGACCACGCCCCCTCTTACTCTGCAGCCATTCTGCAACGACACACAGAAACATTAAATGAAATAGATTAAATCACCTATGCGAAGCGCTTTGTTAAGCCACGCCCCCAACTGTGTCAGGTCACGCCCCCTCCTACTCCGCAGCCAACAGGGATTGAAAAAATGAAGGGAAAAATAAACTTCTGTCAGCTGCAGGGGTGGGAGGGTGAATTTCTCTCTGCAATGACACACAAAATTTTAGATGAAATAGACTAATTTCAGACTACAACCGTTCGAAGCATCTTGATAATCCACACCCCCAACTCTGCCAGGCCATGCCCCCTCCCACTCCGCAGGCAACGGGGATTGAAAAAAATCAGCTGCAGGGGTGGGAGGGTGAATTTCTCTTTGCAATGACACACAAAAATCGTAGATGAAATTGACTAATTTTAGACCACGACCATTCAGTACTAATAAAAGATGTTTTTTTCCACTGCTACCCATTGCGGGTCCCCATAAATTACCATGTCATCGACCTGTAATTCATGCCACTCTGACCCCCGCCCCAGATCTCGCGAAACCACGCTCCGACTCTGTCAGGCCACACCCCCTCCCACTCCGCAGCCAACGGGGATTGAAAAAATGAAGGTAAAAATCAACTTCTGTCAGCTGCAGGGGCGGGAGGGAGGTTGGATTTCTTTCTGCAACAACATACAGAAACATTAAATGAAATAGATTAAATATACCCATGCAAAGCAATGTTTTCTTCCACTGTTACCCATGGCGTGTCCTCATAAATTACCATGGCATCGACCTGTAATTCTGGCCACCATCAAAAGAAGGACTTAAAACCCTACCCTAGGTCTTTCAATGTCACGCCCCCGACTCAGTCAGGCCATGACCCCTCCCACTCCGCAGCCAATGGAGATTGAACAATTGAAGGTAAAAATCAACATCTGTCAGCTGCAGGGATGGGAGGGAGGATGACTTTCTCTCTGCAACGACACACAGAAACATTAAATGAAATAGATTAAATATACCCGCGCAAAGCAATGTTTTCTTCCACTGCTACCCATTGTGTTTCTTCAAAGTACCATGGCATTATTCTATAATTCAGGCCACCCTGAAATGAAGGACTTAACCCCCTCCCCCGTGTCCCATTAAACCACACCCCCTCCCACTCCGCAGCCAATAGGGATTGAAAAAATGAAGGTAAAAATCACCTCCTGTCAGCTGCATTGACTTTCTCTCTGCAACGACACACAGAAACATTAAATGAAATAGATGAAATATACCCAGGCGAAGCCGGGTCTTTCTGCTAGTAGTTTATATAATTGAGTGAAAAAAATTATTCTCTAGACGGCGGCTAGTGTATAGCACATCTCACAATTGTTCACTGGACTGTAGTTTATATAATTGAGTGAAAAAAAACCTATTCTCTAGACTGCACTACAGCAAGCCAAGGTACAGCAGCAGCAAAAATGAGTACTGAGAGGACTTTGGGCAATTTCATTGGGGTCGGTGTGGACCATGTGCTGTCCCCTTTCTGCCACCAGTCGCTGTGCACAGTGTGCAGCCAAGATGGCGGTAGCTGCACTACAAGTCCCAGCCAGCAGCCAAGAGGAGGACAAAAAAAATGTCGTTGTAGCCCTTAGAAGGAGCGTTGGGTTCTTTGTGGATGATTCCTGCCTAACCAGATTCTAATTTCACGCCCTAACAGTGTGCAGCCAAGATGGCGGTAGCTGCACTACAAGTCCCAGCCAGCAGCCTGGAGGAGACCAAAAAAAAAAAAATGCGCTTGTAGCCCTTAGAAGGGCTGTTGGGTTCTTTGTGGGTGATTCCTGCCTAACCAACAACTAAATTCAGGCCCTAACACTCTCCCTGAGAGACAGCAGCTCTATCCCTAATCTCATGCAGATGGCGTATGACGCTAGCAGCGCGGGACCAGATTCTTATATTCCCAGGCCATCTGATCTGGCCAGCCAATCCCTGCTATCGACTTGTAGGGGCCCCACGTGATGCTAGGAGGTACCAAAGACTCTCCTGCATGTTGATTGGCTGAAAAAAGGCGGCTAACATGCAGGAAGAGGAAGTTGCCATTTCCTCGAGGACCGCAATATGCTCGTCCGAGTAGCGAGCATATGCGAATACCCGAGCACCAAGCTCGGACGAGCATGTTCGCTCATCTCTAGTTATGATGGTCATTTTGTAATATATTCTTTTATTTTTCATTCTGGGCTGTTGGCAAATGACCATGTCCGAGCAGCTCTTTATTTCCTGTGATGTTATGTCCATGGACATGTCAAACCAGCAGAAGGGGATAGGGTAGTGTCTATGTAACTAGCCGGGTGGGAGGATCTATAAACCACAGTAGCTGGGCTTGTTAGGGGCAGTGCTGGAAAAGTGCATCATGGGTTTGGTTGAGTACAGCAAATAGAAGTGCTACCTACAACATGTAAACAAACCAGAGGCCAAATTGGAATAAAAAGCATGGGGAAGCTGTACAGTACATGAGGTACGCAACTACATAAGCATGTTTGTTAAGAACCATAATAAACTAGGAAAATCCCTTTAATGACTTATTATTTAGTTTTACTATTGTATTGTAATAGAGAGGTCTGAGGAATTCATTTAAAAACAATGATAAAATGATTATTTGAAAGTTTTAAAAAACTTCCCCAGAATGATTCTATACACAGTTATTACAAACCACAAAATACATGAGGCATATACAATGCGCTTAAAACTTCAGTCTATTTGAAAAACCTTATTATAATCAGTGATTGTTGAATTGGCAAGTTACCTGTAAATGGCTTCAAATAATTTGTTTGAAGGTATTCCAAAAGCCCTTTCATACTGACTTTTTCCTTCTCTGAAATTGAATAAAGAACATTATTTGGTTAGATACAGTATATAATCGACAAAATATTTAATTACTCACATTTTATGACCAAGTATCTCCGTTCAGGTACAAACACCTTTGTGGCATTCAAGTTTAAAATTTTCATCTCCGGTATAAAAGAAAATGTTAAATTTGTATCATTTTACCTTAAAAAGAGATTTTAGCAAAGGTATTTTAAAAATTGAAATTTTTGCTTTTACCTTTTAACATCTCAGGGTTATTACAGTGAAATATGATAATGTCTGTACCCATTTTGTCTCTAGGGTACACTATTTTAGTTTTGGGGTTCTTGGGTTATTGAACACATATTCACCTTAAAGGGGTTGTCATGCCATTTGTATTGATGATCAGATGTTTGACAAGGAGGTGGCTCTCCATGCGAGCAAAGCTTCCTGGTCTTTACACCACGTAGTCCACAAGTGAATGGAGCGAGTACTTATCCTCTGTAAACAGCAGATCAACGGGGTTCCCAGGTATGGGACCCCTGCCAATCAGATATTGATGACCCATCCTGATGGTAGGTCATCAATATAAATGGCTGTACAACCCTTTTAACTGAAATGCCAAAACCCTGATGGGTTTTAAAAGAGAAAACCACTTATGTAGTGTACCCAAAGTCGTAGCCTATATGGACGCACCGAGCCTTAGGCACCTCTGTATAGTGCCTCAATATCACACACTGCTATGGAGATATTGTCCCACAAATTCTTAAGATATCTGATGCATACAGAGCCCTATATGTGCTGTATTACAACTCCTGCAATGCGTCTCATCATTCTCAACTTCTACTGTACTTGAGAAACCACATGAAAGTCGAAAATCAATTTAACATGGTTAAATTCTATCCTGTGGACAATCCTGGAAAATTCTAAAATAAATTAACTTAATTAATTAACTTAAAACCGAACAAAAACCTTGACTTATTAGATTTTTATTGACATATATCAATTCTCAATATCAATTATTATTTTTTAACAAAAATCCTTGCACACGAACTTAAGGGAGCTGACAACTTCAACTAGTGTTAAGCAAAGCATCCAAAGTAGAATTCGGTTAGAATTTTAGAAAAAATTTGATTCTAAATTAAGCCAAATTTCCTCACCTGATCTACTTGCTCACGCAGAGGCATTTCGCTTCTCTTTTGATTGAATAAGACTTGCCGAATGACTTATGCTGAGCGTGATGATGTCACCGCACGGTCCCAGTGCGCAGTGTGCGGTGATGTCATCATGCTAAGTGCAAGTCCTTCGGCAGGATAAGGTGGATGAGGTGAATGATTTTTTAACCCAAAAGGCCATATTGCACTAGCGTATTACCATTTTCTAACAGCCTTTAGATGGGTGCACTTCTGTCTAAGCGGCCGTTAAAAATGGTCCCATTGATTTATAGGCTGAATGGGCTTTTAACATAGCGTTTTGTGACGAATGAATTCGTAACAAATCAAATTTCTTGTTGAACTTTGGCAGCCAAATGGAATTTTTCAAAATTTATCTTGTCTCTAGTCATAACCTGTGGTAAATAAAGAAAAAAATAAAAAGCAAACAACTCACCTGTCTGCAGTCCTGCTGTTCTTGTGCTGCTGCCCTATTTCCATCTCATTCCAGTCTCTGCTGGACCAGACATGCCTTGGTCCTGTGAGCACGGTGGCCAATTACTGGCCTCAGTGGTCTCATGTGCTACAAAGGCATCAACGGGTGACTTTTAAAGAACAGTTACAGGGGCTGCCTGAGTTTTTATTCAACTTGGACAAACCCTTTAAGGTATCTTTCCTAACTTTATCCCAAGATGTAATCACACTTTCATTCCCAGTATCTCAAAATATTCAAATACAATTGCACAGTTTTTGGGGCATTTAGGTGTACAATATGATTATTGAATATATTTCCATTTGAGGTACCACAAAAAAAGAGGCAGAAAAAAATACCTTGCACTTGCGAGTATGGCCTTTTTCAGTCATAAATTTTGATATCCTTCTCAGTGAATTGCTTTGATTAGACTCATGAAGTGTACTGGACAACCTCCCTAATCCAATAGCATGGATGTGAATAACAGGCTGTAGGCAAGCATGATGCACTACTTGTAAGGATACATTGAGAAAACCGCATGTTTTTTTTTTTTTTTTGTCTGCAAAACCAAAGGCAAAACTCTCAAAATACAGACACCATCTGTGTGATGTCCAACATTTTTTAAGGACCCATCGACTTCAATGTCATCGACTGTGGTCTGTATTTATGGTCAAGAATAGGACATGTTCTATCTTTTGGGAAATGGACATATGGATGTGGAAGCACATGGATGTGTTCTGTGTGCTTTGCATAGCTATAAGTATGTCCTACAAAAGATAGAACATGTCCTATATTTGGCCGCAAACGTAGACCACAGACTCATTGAAAAATGTCACATGGATGTCATCTATATTTTGTAGATACATGTTTTACAGACCACAAAATACACACGGCTGTGTGAATGTACCCCGTGTGACTGGTACCTTATTTGTGTGCATTCAGAATACTAAGCATCCACTCCATTCAAAGATGAAAGGTATTTGAGTGGATCTCAAATTATTTCAGTGAAGATAGTTTTTGCAAAGAGGGACAAGAACTGAAGAAGGACAAGAACCTCAAAACAGTGCCGTCTGCAGATGAGTCTCTGGTTTTACTGTTTTTCCAATCCACTTCAATGGGACAAGTGACAAAGTAAGAAGCTCCGTCAACTACATAAAGGATCATCTCATTGGTGGTGGTGCAAGGTGTTGGATTCATTCTGATCTGATATCAATGGCTTATACTTAGGACCATGATGACTTGATGTACAATATCGTCATCTCTACAAAATTCTAACAGACCTACCTTACAGCCTGTGGTAAGAAGTGCCAGCACATATATATGGTTTGAGAGTAATACATCATCATATGATAAAGGGTCCTAGGACTTGACTTGACCAAGTACATGGTGGAAACATCGGTATTGGAATAATAACCTTAAAAGAAAGAAAATATCAATTATTCCTTTCACACAACTGCATCTAAACATTGTATGTGCCATACTGAAGCTGTGATCATATTATATGAAAAAGTCTTCACGTGTTGAACCTGATAAGAGTTCACTCAGAAGAACAGAACAATAAAGAAAAAAAATGGATCTGTCTTTTTTGAGCATCAGTTATGATCAGTTTGTGTCACTCCCGTCAGAAGAGATCAGTGGGTTTTGATGGGAGAAAAAGTCCTGCATGCGGTACATTTTCTCCTGTAAAAAATAACTGATCTTTGACTAACTGATGCAAATTGATCATAACTGATGCTCAAAAAAGACAGATCTGTTACTTTTAGTGCAAACTAATGTGACTGAACCTAGATTTTTTCAAAATTGTGAAAAAATGTGTCAAAATTTGGTGAATCTAGGTTTAGAGAAAGCCTATCAAAGGGTATGGTTTACCAGAAAGGGGCAAGGCTTCATGGGGACAGAAGCATGGACTCGTATGCAACCGATAGTTGCTATAGAGCAGGCACAGCCACAGTTTGCCCGCTGGACAGAAACACTGCTGATCGTTTGCCTCTGAGATCAACTGTGTGACTTTAGCGTTATACAGTGCAAGATGAAAGCTCCTGCACTTGCATTCTAGCTGTCACTGACTGCAGTTTATTACTGCTTATGCCTTCACCTCTCCTTGGTGCATAATGGTCAATAGGCAGTATGCAATGAATAGAGGAAGTAGCAATACTGCTTCCTCTATTGGACAAGGTGACCACGTGATACCCAAGTGTCTCAGGCACAGCGGAGCTGCTGGGTCTCAGCAGACCCTGCTTAACTGAGCCTGTATACAATGCCCCCACAGGGAGCTCCTTTGGATGTCCCAGCTACAGTGGAAAAAGTGCAAAAAAAAAAAATGGAAAAGAAAGTGTCACTGTCCTCCAAAAGTCTTAATGACCTTTTGGGGGAAATAATATGTGCAAAAAATAAATGTAGTAAATAAATAAAACATATAATAAAATACAGATACAAAAAAATACCTATTCCAATCAAAACCATCGCCATTATCTTCCCATTCATGTGAAACTATATTATATATCAAAATGACCGATGCAAACTAGGGAACTCATTTTAATTCTTTATTTTGGTGATCGATTTAAAAAAAATGGTTGCACTTTTCCCCAAATAAAACAAAAAAAGTTACAAAAATGATTCTGGTAGTCCAACAAATAAAAAGTAAAAACCATTAAACATTACAAAAAAAAAGTGTTTTGTCATTAAAGGAGTTGTTTCATCTTGTTATTTTCAAGCTCCATCGCGGCTCTCAGGGCTTTTATTCCCTGCTTGCTGGCACTTACAATGTGGCTGGAGCCGGGAGTAACTGGAAGAGTATGTGCGCGCTCACTCCTGTGAAACCCAGTGCCAGATCAGCTGACCGAGCTGCCGATTGAAGATTACACAGTGTTGTCTCATGATGAAAGGCATTCAAAAAGTAATTTTCCTGCCATTGTTTACTTAAAGGGGTTGACCATTTTCTGACTACTGTTGTTCAATGTGTATGTAGCATGATTAGGTGGCACTTTGTTGATATTCTGCACCATTTTCTATATTTCATAAGTTATGCTCCCGTGTTTGCCAAGTCTTTTGTGCTGTCCACACAGAAGTCTTGTCCATAAAATGGCTGCTGATGGAGAGTCATGTGACCAGGCAAATCTCTCAGTCTTTTCCCTTCAAATACACTACACATTAAATTTTCTCTTGAACTGTTGAGAGCTTGGTGCAGGTGCAGTGTGTTTGAGTGGGGTAGGCTGAGTGATGTGTCTGGTCACATGATCCTTCATCAGCAGCCATTTTGTGGACAGGACTTCTATACTGACAGCACATGGCTTATGAAATATAGCAAACAGCACATACTGTAATAACAACAAAGGCCATATTAGTAAGTGTCATGTTGTCTTCTTACCCACACATTGGTCACAAGAAGCTAGAAAGTGGTTAATCTCTTTAACGTGTAAGCCATTCCATTTAGCCGTGCTACATCTGTATATCAATCCACAGCAGAGTGTTACTCAGAAAACTGATATTATTATAACTGTGGAGGGAACAGTTTGCCAGATAAAGTGCACTGGCTTTTAAACATTGCCCGTTCCTAAGGTTCATTTTAATGATTATTGATAAAAAGGACATTTGATAAGGTGGTAGATACTGTAGTTAAAGGGGTTCTCTATACAAGTCTATAAGAGCGATCCTTCCCATTGAAATGAATGGGGTGGGTAGGTGTAATTACACCTACTCACCGCTACCCGTGTTACGGCTAGCGTGTAAACAATGAAGAGGAGGCAGCGCTGGTACGGCGCGCGCCTCCTCTTCAAACAGCTGATCGGCGGGGGTGCCGGGTGTCGGACCCCCGCCGATCTTATATTGATGACCTATCCTGAGGATAGGTCATCAATAGAGATGAGCGAACATGCTCATCCGAGCTTGATGCTCGTTCGAGCATTAGTGTATTCGCATATGCTCGCTACTCGGACGAGCATATCGCGATCCTCGAGGAAATGGCAACTTCCTCTTCCTGCATGTTAGGCGCCTATTTTCAGCCAATCAACATGCAGGAGAGTCTTTGGTACCTCCTAGCATCACGTGGGGCCCCTACAAGTCGATAGCAGGGATTGGCTGGCCAGATCAGATGACCTGGGAATATAAGAATCTGGTCCCACGCTGCTCGCGTCATACGCCGTCTTCATGAGATTAGGGATAGAGCTGCTGTCTGTCAGGGAGAGTGTTAGGGCCTGAATTTAGATGTTGGTTAGGCAGGAATCACCCACAAAGAACCCAACAGCTCTTCTAAGGGCTATAAGCACCTTTTTATTTTGGTCTCCTCCAGGCTGCTGGCTGGGACTTGTAGTGCAGCTACCGCCATCTTGGCTGCACACTGCTGAGATCTGTAGTGAAGTCTAGGGAATATGTTTTTCTGTTATTTCTATACACTACAGTCCAGTGAACAATTATGTAGTGTACTGTACAGTAGCGTCAGTCTAGGGAATACGTTTTTCTGTCATTTCTATACACTACAGTCCAGTGAACAATTATGTACTGTACTGTACAGTAGCGTCAGTCTAGGGAATACGTTTTTCTGTCATTTCTATACACTACAGTCCAGTGAACAATTCTGTAGTGTGCTGTACAGCAGTGTCAGTCTATAAAATACGCATTTTCTTTCAGTTATATGTACTACAGTCCAGTGAAAAATGTAGTGGTTTTCAGTAAAGTAGCCGCCATTTAAAGACTACTTTTTTTTCTCATTTATATATACAACAGTCCAGTGAACAATTCTGTAGTGTGCTGTACAGCAGCGTCAGTCTATAAAATACGCTTTTTCTCAGTTATATGTACTACAGTCCAGTGAAAAATGTAGTGGTTTGCGGTAAAATAGCCACCATTTAAAGACTACGTTTTTTCTAATTTATATATACTACAGTCCAGTGAAAAATGTAGTAGTTTGCGGTAAAATAGCCGCCATTTAAAGACTACGTTTTTTTCTCATTTCTATACACTACAGTCCAGTGAACAATTATGTAGTGTACTGTACAGTAGCGTCAGTCTAGGGAATACGTTTTTCTCTCATTTCTATACACTACAGTCCAGTGAACAATTATGTAGTGTACTGTACAGTAGCGTCAGTCTAGGGTATACGTTTTTCTGTCATTTCTATACACTACAGTCCAGTGAACAAATATGTAGTGTACTGTACAGTAGCGTCAGTCTAGGGAATACGTTTTTCTGTCATTTCTATACACTACAGTCCAGTGAACAATTATGTAGTGTACTGTACAGTAGCGTCATTCTAGGGAATACGTTTTTCTCTCATTTCTATACACTACAGTCCAGTGAACAATTATGTAGTGTGCTGTACAGTAGTGTCAGTCTAGGGAATACGTTTTTTTATATATGCTAGAGTGGTTTGCGGTGCAATAGACACCGTCTAAAGACTACGTTTTTCCTCTCAGTCATACATACTACAGTGCAGTGAAAAATTGAGAGGTTTGCGGTGCAATAGCCGCCGTCTAAAGACTAAGTTTTTCCTCTCAGTCATATATACTACAGTGCAGTGCGAAATTGTGTCGTGTGCTGCACACTAACCGGAGTGTAGAAAATATACGTTTTTCCTCTCAGTTATATATTATACAGTGCAGTGCAAAATTCTGATGTGTGCTGCACACTAGCCGGAGTGTAGAAAATATACATTTTTCCTCTGAGTTATATATTATACAGTGCAGTGCAAAACTCTTTCGTGTGCTGCACACTAGCCGGAGTGTAGAAAATATACATTTTTCCTCTCAGTTATATATCCTACAGTGCCGTAAAAAAATCTGTTGTGTGCTGCACACTAGCCGGAGTGTAGAAAATATATACGTTTTTCCTCTCAGTTATACATTATACAGTGCAGTGCAAAATTCTGTCGTGTGCTGCACACTAGCCGGAGTGTAGAAAATATACGTTTTTCCTCTCAGTTATATATTATACAGTGCAGTGCAAAATTCTGTCGTGTGCCGCACACTAGCCGGAGTGTAGAAAATATACGTTTTTCCTCTCAGTTATACATTATACAGTGCAGTGCAAAATTCTGTCGTGTGCTGCACACTAGCCAGAGTGTACAAAATATACGTTTTTCCTCTCAGTTATATATTATACAGTGCAGTGAAAAATTCTGTTGTGTGCTGCACACTAGCCGGAGTGTAGAAAATATGTTTTTTGTCTCAGTTATACCTTATACATGCAGTACAAAATTCTGTTGTGTGCTGAACACTAGCCGGAGTGTAGAAAATATACGTTTTTCCTCTCAGTTATATATTATACAGTGCAGTGCAAAATTCTGTTGTGTGCTGCACACTAGCCGGAGTGTAGAAAATATACGTTTTTCCTCTCAGTTATATATCCTACAGTGCAGTGAAAAATTGAGTGGTTTGCGGTGCAATAGCCGCCGTCTAAAGACTATGTTTTTCCTCTCAGTCATACATACTACAGTGCAGTGAAAAATTCTGTCGTGTGCTGCACACTAGCCGGAGTGTAGAAAATATACGTATTTCCTCTCAGTTATACATTATACAGTGTAGTGCAAAATTCTGTCGTGTGCTGCACACTAGCCGGAGTGTAGAAAATATACGTTTTTCCTCTCAGTTATATATTCTACAGTGCAGTGAAAAATTCTGTTGTGTGCTGCACACTAGCCGGACTATAGAAAATATACGTTTTTCGTCTAAGTTATACATTATACAGTGCAGTGCACAATTCTGTCGTGTGCTGCACACTAGCCGGAGTGTAGAAAATATACGTTTTTCCTCTCAGTTATATATCCTACAGTGCAGTGAAAAATTGAGTGGTTTGCAGTGCAATAGCCGCCTTCTAAAGAATATGTTTTTCCTCTCAGTTATATATCCTACAGTGCAGTGAAAAATTTTGTCGTGTGCTGCACACTAGCCGGAGTGTAGAAAATATACGTTTTTCCTCTCAGTTATACATTATACAGTGCAGTGCAAAATTCTGTCGTGTGCTGCACACTAGCCGGAGTGTAGAAAATATACATTTTCCCTCTCAGTTATATATTATACAGTGCAGTGAAAAATTCTGTTGTGTGCTGCACACTAGCCGGAGTGTAGAAAATATACGTTTTTCGTCTCAGTTATACATTATACAGTGCAGTGCAAAATTCTGTCGTGTGCCGCACACTAGCCGGAGTGTAGAAAATATACGTTTTTCCTCTCAGTTATACATTATACAGTGCAGTGCAAAATTCTGTCGTGTGCTGCACACTAGCCAGAGTGTACAAAATATACGTTTTTCCTCTCAGTTATATATTATACAGTGCAGTGAAAAATTCTGTTGTGTGCTGCACACTAGCCGGAGTGTAGAAAATATGTTTTTTGTCTCAGTTATACCTTATACATGCAGTACAAAATTCTGTTGTGTGCTGAACACTAGCCGGAGTGTAGAAAATATACGTTTTTCCTCTCAGTTATATATTATACAGTGCAGTGCAAAATTCTGTTGTGCGCTGCACACTAGCCGGAGTGTAGAAAATATACGTTTTTCCTCTCAGTTATATATCCTACAGTGCAGTGAAAAATTGAGTGGTTTGCGGTGCAATAGCCGCCGTCTAAAGACTATGTTTTTCCTCTCAGTCATACATACTACAGTGCAGTGAAAAATTCTGTCGTGTGCTGCACACTAGCCGGAGTGTAGAAAATATACGTATTTCCTCTCAGTTATACATTATACAGTGTAGTGCAAAATTCTGTCGTGTGCTGCACACTAGCCGGAGTGTAGAAAATATACGTTTTTCCTCTCAGTTATATATTCTACAGTGCAGTGAAAAATTCTGTTGTGTGCTGCACACTAGCCGGACTATAGAAAATATACGTTTTTCGTCTAAGTTATACATTATACAGTGCAGTGCACAATTCTGTCGTGTGCTGCACACTAGCCGGAGTGTAGAAAATATACGTTTTTCCTCTCAGTTATATATCCTACAGTGCAGTGAAAAATTGAGTGGTTTGCAGTGCAATAGCCGCCTTCTAAAGAATATGTTTTTCCTCTCAGTTATATATCCTACAGTGCAGTGAAAAATTTTGTCGTGTGCTGCACACTAGCCGGAGTGTAGAAAATATACGTTTTTCCTCTCAGTTATACATTATACAGTGCAGTGCAAAATTCTGTCGTGTGCTGCACACTAGCCGGAGTGTAGAAAATATACATTTTCCCTCTCAGTTATATATTATACAGTGCAGTGAAAAATTCTGTTGTGTGCTGCACACTAGCCGGAGTGTAGAAAATATACGTTTTTCGTCTCAGTTATACATTATACAGTGCAGTGCAAAATTCTGTCGTGTGCTGCACACTAGCCGGAGTGTAGAAAATATACATTTTTCCTCTCAGTTATATATTATACAGTGCAGTGCAAAATTCTGTCGTGTGCTGCACACTAGCCGGAGTGTAGAAAATATACGTTTTTCCTCTCAGTTATATATCCTACAGTGCAGTGAAAAATTGAGTGGTTTGCGGTGCAATAGACGCCGTCTAAAGACTATGTTTTTCCTCTCAGTCATATATCCTACAGTGCAGTGAAAAATTCTGTCATGTGCTGGACACTAGCCGGAGTGTAGAAAATATACGTTTTTCCTCTCAGTTATATATTATACAGTGCTGTGCAAAATTCTGTTGTGTGCTGCACACTAGCCGGAGTGTAGAAAATATACGTTTTTCATCTCAGTTATACATTATACAGTGCAGTGAAAAATTCTGTTGTGTGCTGCACACTAGCCGGAGTGTAGAAAATATACGTTTTTCCTCTCAGTTATACCTTATACAGTGCAGTACAAAATTCTGTCGTGTGCTGCACACTAGCCGGAGTGTAGAAAATATATGTTTTTCCTCTCAGTTATATATTATACAGTGCAGTGCAAAATTCTGTTGTGTGCTGCACAATAGCCGGAGTGTAGAAAATATACGTTTTTCCTCTCAGTTATACATAATACAGTGCAGTGAAAAATTCTGTCGTGTGCTGCACACTAGCCGGAGTGTAGAAAATATACATTTTTCGTCTCAGTTATACATTATACAGTGCAGTTCAAAACTGAGTGGTTTGCGGTACAATAGCAGCCGTCTAAAGACTACGTTTTTTCTCTCAGTTATATATAATTCAGTGCACTGAACATACAAAATGTTGAACCCAAGGGCTAAGGGTCGAGGACCAGGGCGTGGGCGTTCAAGTAGTGTAGGGGGCAGAGGCCGTTGTCCTGGGCAGGGTGAGACAGTACATGTTGATGAGGGAGCAGTGGAACGCCGCAGAGTTTCGCTCCCTAGCTTCATCTCGCAACTTACTGGTTCACGTGGTACACCACTATTGAAACCACAACAGTGCGAACAGGTCATGACGTGGATAGCGGACAATGCGTCCAGTAATTTATCCACCACCCAGTCTTCCACACAGTCCACCCACGCTAGCCAAGGGAGTAGACCTCTGGCTCCTCCAGCTCAACCTCCTTCCCCCCAGCCTACCCCCCCCGCACGGAAAGTATGGATTCAGATCAGGCATACTCACAGGAACTCTTTTCAGGACTCTACCCAGAGACACAAACCACTGCTCAACAGCAACCTGAGCAGTTGCTCTGTCCTGATGCCCAAAATTTAGGACTTTCATAGTCTGTGGGTGATGAGAGTGTGGACTTAGTAGTGCGTGAAGAGGTGTCGGATGATGATGATGATGATGAGACATGGTTGTCAGACAGTGACGTTGTTGTCAGGGCAGTAAGTCCGAGGGGGGAGCAGAGTGAGGAATCAGAGGAAGAGCTGGTGGATGATGAGGTGACTGACCCGACCTGAGTTGATAATCCAACTCAAGACAGTGCTTCTGAGGGGGAGGCAAGAGCAGCACCAGAACAGGTTGGAAGAGGCAGTGGGGTGGCCAGAGGGAGAAGCAGGGCCAGAGCAGGTAGATCAGCAACTGTTTCACGGAGTCAAGCTCCCGTGGCGAGGCCTAGATGTTCGCAAGTCTGGACGTTTTTTAAAGAAAGTGAGGATGACCGACGGACTGTGGTGTGCAACCTGTGCCACACCAGGATCAGCAGGGGAGCCACCACTACCAGCCTAACCACTACCAGCACGCGCAGGCATATGAGTGCTAAACACCCGACTCAAGTGGAACCAAGGCCGTTCACCTCCTGCGGGTCACACCACTGCCCCTTCCCCTATGTCACATGCTGGCTCGGCGAGTCAACCCCCCGCCCAGGACCCCGGTCCGAGCGCCTCCCGCCCTAAAACATCCCCTTCACCTCCACGATCCTCCACCAATGTGTCCCAGCGCAGCATTCAGCTGTCTTTGCAGCAGTCATTTGAGCGCAAGCGCAAATACAATTCCAGCCACCCACATGCACAAGCCCTAAACGTCCACATCTCCAAATTGTTGAGCCTTGAGATGCTGCCCTATAGACTGGTAGAGACTGAGGCTTTCCGCAACCTGATGGCGGTGGCTGTCCCTCGGTACTTGGTCCCCAGCCGCCACTATTTTTCCCGATGTGCCGTCCCAGCCCTACACCAGCACGTGTCAGAGAACATCATCCGTGCCCTGACCAACGCGGTTAGTGATAAGGTCCACCTAACCACGGATACGTGGACAAGTGCTGCCGGGCAGGGACACTATATCTCACTGAGGGCACATTGGGTTAACTTGGTGAAGGCTGGGACCGAGTCTGACCGTGGGGCCGCTCATGTACTGCCCACACCGAGGATTGCGGGGCCTACCTCCGTCACGGTTTCTCAGATGTACTATGCCTCTTTCTCCAACCCCTCCAACTCCTATGAATTACCATCCGTGGGCACGGTGCCTTCAGTCGGTAGCTCTAGGCGCAGCAGCACTGCCGTGGGTAAGCACCAGCAGGCGGCGCTCAAACTGCTGAGCTTAGGCGACAAAAGGCACACCGCCCAAGAGCTGTTACAGGGCATCACGGCGCAGACCGTGTGTGACAACGGGTGTAACCTGGTGGCGGCTCTGCAACTCGGCAGACTGACACATGTGCCATGCCTGGCCCACATGTTCAATCTCATAGTTCAGTGGTTCCTCAAGACATACCCCAATTTGTCAGATTTGCTCACCAAGGTGCACCGCATCTGTGCGCATTTCCGCAAGTCAACCACAGATGCTGCCACTCTCAGGGCAGTGCAGCGGCGCCTACAAATGCCAGCTCACCGACTGTTGTGCGACGTGCCCACGAGATGGAATTCCACATTACACATGTTATCCAGAGTTTACCGGCAGTGCAGAGCGATTGTAGACTGCCAGATGTCAACTTCCACCAGAACTGGTAGTCAGGTCAGTCAGCTTCCTCAAGTCTACAATGAGGAGTGGACATGGATGTCTGAAATCTGTCAGGTGTTGAGCAACTTTGAGGAGTCAACACAGATGGTCAGCGGTGATGCCGCCATTATCAGCCTCACCATCCCGCTCCTTTGCCTGTTGAAAAACTCACTGCTCAGCATGAAGTCAGAAGCTTTGCGCTTGTCACAGGAGATGGGGGAAGAAGATACGTCGCTTGATAGCCAGAGCACCCTCCGGTGGAGGAGGAAGGAAGGAAGGAGGAAGAGGAGGAGAATGTTGGCGAGACAGAAGAGGGTACCAGTGCTCAGTCCTTCTTAACTCTGGAGCGTGTATGGTCTGAAGAGGAGGACTTGGAGGAGGAGGAAATGGAGAGTCAGGCCAGTGAGGAGAGGGAATTCTTGCGTGTTGGGACTCTGGCGCACATGGCAGACTTCATGTTAGGCTGCCTATCCCGTGACCCTCACGTTAGAAGCATTTTAATCAAACACCGATTACTGGGTTTTCACTCTCCTGGACCCACGGTACAAGCAGAACCTTTCCACTCTCATCCCTTTAGAGGAAAGGAGTATGAGAGTGAATCAATATCAACAGGCCCTGGTGCACAAGCTGAAACAATCCTTCCCATCTGACGCCGCTAGCGGCAGAGGGCATGGTTCTGTGGGCCAAGTAGCGGGGGAGAGGAGTCGAGCAGGCAGCTTGTCCAGCACTGGCAGGGGAACGCTCTCCAAGGCCTTTGCCAGTTTTATGTCACCCCAGCAAGACACTGTCACCTGTCCCCAGTCTAGGCAGAGTAGGGGGAGCTGTACAGAAAGATGGTGAGGGAGTACCTAGCTGACCATACCAACGTCCGGACTGATCACTCTGCTCCATACAACTACTGGGTTTCAAAGCTGGACACGTGGCCTGAACTGGCGCTGTATGCCTTGGAGGTGCTGGCCTGCCCTGCCGCTAGCATGTTGTCAGAGCGGATATTCAGTGCAGCTGGTGGCGTCATCACCGATAAGCGTACACGCCTGTCAACTGACAGGCTGACGCTTATTAAAATGAACAAAGCCTGGATTTCACCGGAATTCAAATCTCCTCCGGGGAAAGCAGCTAAAGAATAAGATTCCTTATGTATCCGATTCCTCTCCTCTTCTCCTCTTCCTCCTTCTCTTCATTGCCAAACGCTGACCCAAAAGGGAATTTTTTAGAGGGCCAACTGGCACTCTTTTAAGACAATGTTTCCGGAGGGCCACCTACAGGCCCTCTCTCCAAACAATTTTTCCGGAGCGTCAACTACAGACACTCTAAAAAAAATTTCAGGAGCGTCAACTACAGACACTCTAAAACAATTTTTCAGGATCGTCAACCACAGACACAAAAAATTTTTTTTCGGAGGGTCGACTTCAGACACTCAAAAAAAACACCTACAGCCATTTGACTGCAATCTCAGTCGGACAAAGGCATTGGTGGTGTCACCGCCATGCTGTGTCAGGCTAAATTTTTGGGTGGTTCACCTGCTACCTCAGTCTAACTCAATCACTCTGTTGTCACCACCGCCATACAGGGTCGCGCTAAAGTTTTTATGTGCTTCGCCTGCTACCTCATTCTAACTCGGTCACTCTGTTGTCACCGCCGCCATACAGGGTCACGCTAAATTTTATTTGTTCTTCGCCTGCTACCTCAATCTAACTCTGTCACTCTTGTCACCGCCATGCTGCGCCACGTTAAATTTTATTTGTTTTTCGCCTGCTACCTCACTCTAACTCGTTCACTCAGTTGTCACCGCCATAGTGCGTTGCACTATAGCAGCCCAAGTCTGCACAGTCCTTTTTTTCTCTCTAACTGATCGATACTACACGTCACATTAGAAAATAAGTTTTTTTGCTCTCAGTTAATACACATATATTTGAAAAAGTTCAATGGAACAATTTTCTGGGTTGAACTATACCAGGCCGAGTCTGCACAATCCTTTGTTTCTCTCTAATTGCTATATACTACACGTCACGTTAGAAAATACGTTTTATTGCTCTGTTATACAAATATATTTGAAAAAGGTCACTGTGGGACAATTTGCTGGGTAGCTCTATGCCAGGCCCAGTCTGCACAATCCTTTGTTTCTCTCTAATTGATATATAATACAGTTATATACACAAAATTTTGAACCCAGCAGGGGTGCCACCACTACCAGCCTAACCACCACCAGCATGCGCAGGCATATGAGTGCTAAACACCCGACTCAATGGAACCAAGGCCGTTCACCTCCTGCGGGTCACACCACTGCTCCTTCCCCTGTGTCACTTGCTGCCTCTGCGAGTCAACCCCCCGCCCAGGACCCCGGCACGAGCGTCTCCCGCCCAAAAACTACCCCTTCGCCTCCACGATCCTCCACACTGTCCATCAATGTGTCCCTGCGCAGCGTTCAGCTGTCATTAGATCAGACATTGGAGCGCAAGCGGAAATAAAGTTCCACCCACCCACATGAACAAGCCCTCAACGTCCACATACAGGGCCATGCTAAATTTTAATGTGCTTCGCCTGCTCCCGCAGTGTAACTCGGTCACTCTGTAGTCACAGCCATACAGGGCCACGCTAAATTTTAATGTGCTTCGCCTGCTCCCGCAGTGCAACTCGGTTACTCTGTAGTCACAGCCATACAGGGCCACGATAAATTTTAATGTGCTTTGCCTGCTCCCGCAGTGTAACTCGGTCACTCTGTAGTCACAGCCATACAGGGCCACGCTAAATTTTAATGTGCTTCGCCTGCTCCCGCAGTGTAACTCAGTCACTCTGTAGCCACAGCCATACAGGGCCACGATAAATTTTAATGTGCTTCACCTGCTCCCGCAGTGTAACTCGGTCACTCTGTAGTCACAGCCATACAGGGCCACGATAAATTTTTATGTGCGTCGCCTGCTCCCACAGTGTATCTCGGTCACTCTGTTGTCACAGCCAAACAGGGCCACGCTACATTTTTATGTGCTTCGCCTGCTCCCGCAGTGTAACTCGGTCACTCTGTTGTCACAGCCATACAGGGTCACGCTAAATTTTTATGTGCTTCGCCTGCTCCCGCAGTGTAACTCGGTCACTCTGTAGTCACAGCCATACAGGGCCACGCTAAATTTTTATGTGCTTCGCCTGCTACTGCAGTGTAACTCGGACACTCTGAACGAGTCTGACCCTGGGGCCGCTCATGTACTGCCCACACCGAGGATTGCGGGGCCTACCTCGGTCATGGTTTCTCAGACTTATTATGCCTCTTACTCCAACCCCTCCTCCTCCTCTCATTTACCATCCGTGAGCACGGCGCCTTCAGTCGGTAGCACTAGGTGCAGCAGCAGTGCCGTGGGTAAGCGCCAGCAGGCGGTGCTCAAACGGCTGAGCTTAGGTTACAAAAAGCACACCGCCAAAGAGCTGTTACAGGGCATCACGGCGCAGACCGATCTGTGGCTGGCACCGCTGAACCTCAAACCAGGCATGGTTGTGTGTGACAACGGGCGTAACCTGTTGGTGGCTCTGCAACTCAACAGACTCACACTTGTGCCATGCCTGGCCCACGTGTTCAATCTCATAGTTTATCGGTGTTTTTGGTGTTTCACTTGCTACCTCACTTTAACTCGTTCACTCTGTTGTCACCGCCATACAGGGTCACCCTAAATTTTATTTGTGCTTCGCCTGTTACCTCACTCTAACTCGTTCACTCTGTTGTCACCGCCATACAGGGTCACGCTAAATTTTATTTCTTCTTCGACTGCTACCTCAGTCTAACTCGGTCACTCTGTTGTCACCGCCATGCTGCGTCAGGCTAAATTTTTGGGTGGCTCACCTGCTACCTCATCTAACTTGGTCACTTGTTGGTGTCACCGCCATGCTGTGTCAGGCTTATGCCTGCGTCGTGGGGCGGGGGATAGGACAGCAGTGCCAGCATGGGCATGGGTGATGGACCTTCGTTGCACCTAGTTGGGTGCTTCCCTAACACGTGATGGGCATGTGCCTCGCCCTTCTTGGTTTGGGTGAGCACAATTGCCTTGAGGGTCACCACCAGGCTGTTGCCCGAGAATTTGGGGTAATGGTGGGATTAGGCAGCCTCAGAGGCATCCATGCATGCTGCCCCTGCTGTTTCCTGTCCATTTCCGTGGTGTTTCCATCATTTTCTGAGGTTTCCAGGTTTTCACCCAGCCTTCCCTAGGCAGAGCCTTGGTCCCCTGCAAAAAATGCTCGAGTCTCCCATTGACTTCAATGGGGTTCGTTATTCGAAACGAGCACCTGAGCATCGGGAAAAATTTGACTCAAATAACGAGCACCCGAGCATTTTAGTGCTCGCTCATCTCTAGTCATCAATAAATTTAACTTGCAGAACCCCTTTAAAGAGTAACTAATGAAGTTAGTTACTTAATGAAGTTTTTTTTTTAATGCCATAATAATAATAATAATAATAATACATTTTCTAATGTATTGTACTTATGTATTTTGCATTTTTACTAGAGATATTCCCCCAAAAATTGCAGATTTCCCTGTGTTAAAGAAATTTAGTTAGTTGGTGAACACAATTGTGCTAGGGTTGTATTTCATTATCAGGTGGTCTCCATCTCCTTATATCCATATCTCTTATATTTTATAATCTCTAAGCTCCATTAGATGTCACATATGCTTAAAAATAAAAATGACTCATAATCACTTGATATGTCTATAGGAAAACAGGAACTTAACAGAAGTTAATATATGCATATGGAATTTCCCAGATAGATGAAGTAATGTGTATGCCATTGGCTGTCATCATCATTGATTTGATTTGATGTTACATGTATACTTGTATGATTGTGATTGGATATATTAAAATTGATGACAAAGGGGGGTGTGATTACACCAACATGTATTTGTAATAAAATTAGCTCTCTGGGTGCAACCAGGAGAGATATGCATGATCAGCAATGAAACAACTGGACGTGCATTTCTTATGCTGCGGCCGCACCCTCTTACCATGAAGGGGGAAATTGAACATAATTTGAACACCACAGACAACTGAGTATTAAGTCCAATTTGGGACTTATCCTAAATTGCATTGACACCCTGTGCGCTTTAAATTCACTATTTTCCACATGAGCGGTGTACAGAGTACGGACTATTGATCTTTATGAATGGGACCGCAGAGAACAGAGTACGGGCAGGAGCACACATTGCTGCTCCTGCCTGTGCCCCGTGAGGTTTACTAAATGCTGGCATGGCACATGACTACCCGGTAACCATGTGCTATGCCAGGATTAGCGGAGCAGACTCCTGCCTGTGCCTGCTTCAAAAAGCTAAAAGCTGACATGCAGGACACTTAGCTTAGCGAAGCAGGCACAGGCAGGAGCCCACTCCGCTAACCCTGGCAGTGACGTAGCTAAAGGCTTATGGGCCCTGGTGCAAGAGTTCAGCTTGGGCCCCCCTTCCCGCAGTGCTTTGTGGCCAGGGACAGGGAAGCACATGGCCTTCGTGCTGCCTGAGGCAAAAAATGAAACAGCCCCCCCCCCCCCATGCCAAATTCTTGACCTAACCCCTTCCCTCCAGCCAGAGGTGTAACTTGACTTGCATGCACTTTCTATAATACCGGTGTCTTCTTATGTGGTCCAAGGGTCTTTGGGCCTCCTCAGGCTCCTGGGCCTGGTAGCAACTGCACCCCCTATAGCTATACCCCTGGTTACAGGGTACCCACGTGCTATGCCAGCATTTAGGGGGGCAAAGGCAGGAGCAGCAATGTGTGCTCCGGCCCGTACTCCATTCTCTGTGGCCCCATTCATAAAATGCACAGTCCGTACACCGCTGATATGGAAGGAAGTGAATTTAAAGCGCACAGGAAAATCTGTGCTACAGAGAGGAATATCTCTAGTAAAAATGCAAAATATATAAATAAAATACATTACAAAACTTTTTATTAGGGCATTTGGGACATTTAAAGAAAAACTTCATTTAAAGTGTAGTTACACTTTAAAGGTGTATTTCCTGCTTCTTAATGGTTATCTGTTTTGCTATATGTAAGCCTCTCATCTACCACTGGGGCATTGTAGCGGCCGAGTGCAGTTTTGTGGATGAATCTGCCGTTTCCCAACAAATGGAAAAATCCATATATCACTCAATTTGCAAACCGTTCTGCATTGTAGATGTGTCAGTGCTGGCCTGTTTTGGCTTTTTTGTGTGCTAATATCAAATTCAAATACATGTAAAAATGTTAAACTTTTCATTCTTGCCATTACATTACCTTTGTTATTTTTCAAATCAACTTTCAAAAGCTTCAGTCCAACACAGGCATCAAGCAAGCGCTCCATTCCATCTTCAGTGGTGCTCAAGCGAGAAGCAATGTTTGCTGCTGACAGTGATTCCTGTACTTCATGTAATAAATCAAAAACTCCCAGTTCACATGCTGCGAACATGGTCTACAAGAGAAAAGCAACAGGCTACTTTAGAATCTTTTCTACATGTCAGTACTATTATTATCATGTAAAAACAAGCAAAAAAATAGCGCAAACAGTTTAATGGCTGCATCGTGGCCACAACACTCGGACTCTCCCACTCTACCATAGCAGTGTGTTTCAGAAGAACAGTAAGGGGGTCTCAAAGCAGTCGTATGGTAGATATTAAAATGCAGCTGTATTACAGCCACAGAAAACTGGTGTTAGTGGTACTATCAATGTAGAATTTTTATTGCCCCCCTTAACCACCTGTTTTGCCCGAGTCCAGCTCGAGAAGTGTGAAAAGTAGCTAACTGGAGGGGGAGGGGGGAGGGCTGCTTTAGATGGTGATATGTCCTGAAGGGTAGCAGCTAGAAACATGCAACTGATCTTTTCTGAAAGCTGACAATCCAGGCTTTCATACAAGACCAAAAGACAGCTAAAGTCCAAGCAACAGAGGAGAAATCACTGTTAAGTCGGGAATAATTGCAAGTAAAACCTGTTTTTACTTTCATTTTCATGTGCATTAACAGCATTCTGAATTCTATCAGTGATATCTTCCTCTGTCCTGAACATATTGCTGTCATTTTGGTATTGTCTGAAAGCTTGGAATGTCTGCTTTCAAACAAGATCAGTTGCATGTTTTAGCTGCTACCATTCAGGAGGTAGCAGCATCTAAAGCAGCCCTCTTCCAGTTAGCTACTTTTCCCACTGCTGGAGCTCCACTCTGGTAAAACAGTTAGAGGGTTAAAGGGGTTTTCTGGTAATAATTATATTTTATGTAATACTTCCCAGCCAGCTTCTGAAAAAGAAGATTCATGCTTACCTGCTGCACACTGCTCCCGTCCTCCATCTTCCGGTCCCCGCACTGTTCACATGTGGCATGTGCATGGTCACATGCACCACTCCAGCCAATGACAGACTTCAGAGGTGATTTTAGTTTTATGTGACCTATCATCGTCATTCTATAGATCAGTACGATTAAAGAGATACCACATTTATTCTGACCACCTGTGAGGGCTCAGTTTTTGAACGGCAATCTGTAGTTTTATTGATACCATTTTGGAGAGTGCAGAAATTTTTTTTCAACTAAAAAGTGGCACATCAGCCTTTTCAATTTTTTTTCTGTTGACTATACGGGATAAATAGTAACCGTGTTTTTTGAGACGCAGCAGTGCAAATTTTTTTTTTTATTGGTTATTTTTATTAAGGGGAAAAGGGAGTTGATTTGAACTTATAACTATATTTACTTATTATTTTATATTTTTAAAATTATTTTTTGCTTTTTTATACACATATTAAGTTCCCATAGGGGACTTGAACACACAATTGTTAGATCTTTTGTGCCATTTCCATTGCAGCCTATGGGAAATTCAATAAGCTCCTATGAAGCCCTTCCATAAGAGCACTAAGTACCTTCTCAATGTGGCATACAACGCAGATCAGGAAGGGGTTATGGGATATGTCTGAATTGTTTTCTATTAACAAATTAAAATCTTTGGAGGCAGGGGCGTAGCTAAAGGCTCATGGGCCCTGGTGCAAGAGTTCAGCTTGGGCCCCCCCCGACTCAGCACTGCTGCACCTAGCTTTTCTGCTGCCCAGTGCAAATATTGAAACGCCCCCCCATGCCAAATTCTCAACCTAACCCCTTCCCTCCAGTCCTACTGTTAAAGGGGCTGTCCTCTTTTTACTACTGATGACCTATCCTCAGGATAGGTCATCAATATCAGATCGGCCGGTGCACCCCTGCCGATCACCTGTTTGAAGAGAGCGCTGCTCTGTTCACCTGCTCACCGTAGCATTTGCAGTGATGAGCAGGTAAACAGAGAAGGCAGCGCTCGTAAAAAAAAATAAAAAACGGACAACCCCTTTAAAGACATACTTGGAAAATAATACATACAGCGATACAGAACATACAGGGTCATACAGCGCCACATATGTACTCCTTATATCCAGTGACTTCTTTTCTCTCATGTAGACATTCTCTTTCCTCTTCTTCTCCTGTCAGACCAGACCGCCATGATGATTTCTTTCAGCCGCGCCTCGTCTCTGCAGAGTTTAACAAACAGACATCTTACTTTCCTAGTTTTCCATCATCCTCTCATCTTCTCAACACCCCATCCTGCCGCCCAATACTATCCTGCAGAAACAGTCCCCCTGAAAATACTGTTACCACACAGATAGTGCGCCAGATCAGACCCCCATATAAAACTATCCCTAAATGAGATCCCCCCATCTCAGACCAAACCCCCTTCAGACCTCTATGTCAGACCCCATATAAGACCCCAGTTTTAGACCTGAGATCAAATCCCCATTAGACCTCCATGTAAAACTCCGACCCAATATCAGACCTCAGATAAGACCCCCATTAGACCTCCAGATGCCCAATCAGATTCCCATTAGACCTCCAGACCCCCCGTAAGACCTCTCCAGACCCCCCGTTAGAAACCTCCAGACCCCCAGTCAGACCTCTACAGACTCCCCCGTCAGACCTCCAGACCCCCCGTCAGACCTGCAGACCCCCCAATGAGACCTCCAGATGCCCCCAGTGAGATCTCCAGACTCGCCCCCAATTAGACCTCCAGACCCCCCAGTTACACCTGCATACCCCCCAGTTAGACCTCCAGCTCCCCAGTGAGACCTCCAGACCCCCCAATGAGACCTCGAGATGCCTCCAGTGAGATCTCCAGACCCCCCCCACCATACATTCATACTGACGCCACACATCTCCTTCTCCATACACTGATACTGAGGGCCACACATCTCCTCTTTCATACACAGATACTGAGGGCCACACATCTTCTCCTCCTCCATACACAGATACTAAGATGCCCCCTGTGAGACCCCCCCCCCTTCCTAATTAGACCTCAATATCAGACCTCAGATAAGACAGTAAAACAATTAAGGGACTTACCTCTTCTACCTGTCAGGCTGTCTCCTGGCTCTCACCTCTTCTAAGGGCCCGCGCTGCAGTCACCTGACCTCCTGCAGCATCAGGTCAGAGTGCGGGCCCTGAGAGAAGCGAACAGGAGGAGGGGTAAGTAATGTACAGCGCTCACAGCGCTTCTCTCCCCCTCCTCCTGCAGACTATGCACTGCATCTTATAAAGGGAAAAGTACAGTACAGCTGGCAAGGGGGCCCGGTCGCAACTGCGACCGCTGCGACCCCTACAGTTACGCCACTGTTTGGAGGTAAGTTTGAAAAACGGGAAGACTAGTGAAGATTTCTCATTTGTGTTCTTCAAAATGACATTTTATCTTATTTCTATTACTTAGCATCATATAAAACTCATTAGACGTGATCCATTATTGTCAAGTCTGAAGTTCTTAAAGCTTTCACAAGGACTGTCCAGCTGCTTCTTACTATCACATTATGTTACTTTCAAACTGCCTCTTTATACAGTCAAAACTGACAAACTCCCAGAGGTTTAAGCTTCCACAGACAGATCTTTAAAACCATTGATGTTCCATGAAATTGGAGAATTTACATCTGCAAAAAATGCAATTGCGTTCTTACCTTTGAGACTAAAAATCCATATTGATAGTCAAGAAGCTTTTGGGGAAATTCAAGCTCTTCGGAGGAGCACATGTTGGCAAGATAAAAATTACTGCAGTTCAGTCAGGCTTTATAAGCTGCTTTCCAGCTAGAGGTGTGTTACTCCTGAGGACTTAGCAGGGCTCAGACAATGACTTTCTTATCTGACCTACTTATGAGGCACTTAGAGCCATAAGATACTTTACCACATGGAATATATAAATTACTTGATTACTTTTAAATTAGTTCATTTCCATCAAATTAGAACTACTGTACACATCAAGCATTACTGACCATGTTCAGATGTTGATACACTTGTTAGTTTTCAGGTGATTTTTGCGATTTCTGCTTCAGAACATGTTTACCTCAGAAGGGTACAGCCAGGGGTGGATTGGCCTTAGACCTTACAGGGAAATTCACCGGTGGGCCGATGCCCAGGGGGCCGCCTGGGCCCTCTTCACGGTCGGCCAGTGGATGTTTTTGGGGATGTATTTTGTGCTGCTGGTAGTATTTTGTGATGGACTGTGGTATTAGGCTATGTTGGGGTGGTATAATGTGTCACAATATGGTATCGCTGGCTCTGCATTTCAACAATTTGGACCCAACTACAAAACGGGGACACTTTTAGTATTTTTTCCAGGGCCACCTTAAAGAAGAACTCCCGCAAAAAATTTATTCTCTGACCTGTTAGAAAGGTGCATGATTTAAAGGTCCTTTTACACGGAAAGATAAATCGTATTAGCGATCGTAGATGAACGATCGAACGATGCAATGTAAATACCGTTTACACTGAAAGAGAAGTCGTTCACAATCTTCGTACTTTCGGTCGTTTTATAATCGTTATTACGATCGTTCCTTGCTCCTTGCCATAAGCATTACCATTACCATCTGCCAACGACTAAACGATTTTCGTTTAAACTGGAAGATTTTGCGAACGATGAACGATTAATTTATTGCCGGGACAAAAGATGCGATCAACGAGAAGCGAACGAAATCTCGTTCGTCGTTAAATCGTTACCCGTGTTTATACGCAACAATAATCGTGCAAATCCGAACGTTTGAACGATTATTTGAACGATAATCGGCTCGTGTAAAAGGGCCTATAATCTGTAGTGAATGTCATTTTCTTATCAGAGGCTGAAATTGAGAGTTTCCATTGTAGCTGGGTCATGTGACCAACTCCCTGACCTCCAACTGACCCAGGACAGCAAGCCAGTCACTGCTCTATTCATTCCTATGAGACTGAAAGTGAGGCTCCCATAAGAATACATAGAAAATTAGTTGTCCTGTCCACACATAAGGTGCTGTGTGAGTTGGTGGATCTAATTCCTAGTCACATGACACAGATAAGAAACTTCAGGATGATATAACTCAAAAATTCAGCTACTAGTAAGAAAATGACATTCATTACAGATTACATCATGTACATTTCTAGCAGGACATGGAATAAAATTTTTTGCGGGAGATCTTCTTTAAGTTCCCAGTCCGCCCCTGGGTACAGCTACATATTCAGGCTTTCTGATGCAGTCTTGGAAAACAAAACAAAGATCAATGCAAAAAAGAGTAATGATCTGTTCTCTATACGTTCTCTAATTTTATGATCCACTCCTGATCTTGGCTTCCAAAAGCGCACCAAGAAATCTGAATCTGTGGCCGTATCATTAGTCTTTTTCAGATGTATCAAGGAGTTAAAGGGGTTTTGCCAGACTTTTATACTGATGACTAGTGATGAGCAAAATCAAAAATTCGATTTGGCTGCTTCACCAAACTTCGCCAAGAAATTTGATTTGTTACGAATTGCTTCGTAATGAATTGTATTCCACTGTATGGAGCGGGTGCGATGACGGGGAATGGCGTTCGTACTGCCCCCCGTCATTTAAACCCACAGATACAGCGTTCAACACTGATTACGGCATCTGAGAGTCACATTCAGCATCAGGGGGTTAATTAGGGGTTAAAACAAAAAATACACACTCACCTCATTTATTTGATTGCGTAGAGGTTGTTGCGGCCATCTTGATTGAAGAAAACATGACAATTTTCGCGCACGCTTTCACGCCTGCCCATGAATGAGGTATGATTGTTTTTTTTACTGTGATTTCAGGAAAAATTAATTCGTTACCACAAAGCGCCAAGAAATTTGGATTTGTGGCAAATAAAATTTGTCATAAAATTCGGATCGAGGCTCATGGCCCCTTTGGTCCAAGAGTTCAGCTTGGGCCCCTTCCCTCGGTGCTTTGTGGCCAGGGGTAGGGAAGCACATAGTCTTCATGCTGCCTGAGGCAAAAATTGAGACGACAACCCCCCATGCCAAATTCTTGACTTAAAGGGGTATTCTCATCTCACAAATGTAGTTTGTACAGTTAGATATAGCCATACCAATATTATTACTAATAGAATGTATTTATATAAAATGTACCGTTTAGAAGATTTGCCTATTTGTATATCCATTGTCCCACACACATCAGTCAGGCCGTTGCCCCTAGTTACGGCCACCGCGGCCATGTAATAGTGGTGGCCGGCTTGCTCCTTTTCAAACCCGCTCTGAGGTAACTGCTGTATTGTGAATGCACATTACATGAGCATGCGGAGACACATCCAAAACGCAATGGTCAGGATCCATCCAAAATGCAGATTTTATAAACGGATCCTGCTCCATAGAGATGAATTGATCTTGGAACAGGATCCATTTCTCTGTGTTTTGGAAGAGCAGACAAAAATGCTACAACCCTAAGATATGTCTCCACATGCTCATGTAATGTGCGTTCACAATACAGCAGTTACCTCACAGCGGGTTTGAACAAGAGAAAGCCGGCCACCACTACTACATGGCCACGGTGGCCGTAACTAGGGGCAACAGCCTGACTGATGTGTGTGGGACAATGGATATACAAATAGGAAAATCTTCTAAACGGTACATTTTATATAAATACATTCTAATAGTAAAAATATTGGTATGGTTATATCTAACTATACAAACTACATTTGTGAGATGGGAATACCCCTTTAACTCCTTCCTTCCAGCCAGAGGTGTAACTTGACCTGCATGCACTTTGTATAATACCGGTGTCTTCTTATGTAGCACAAGGATCTTTGGGCTCCCTCAGGATCCTGGGCCCGGTAGCGACTGTTACCTCTGCACCCCCTATAGCTACTTTCCTGGATGACTCATCTTCTTGACAGAGGTGCAGGTACTCAGTAGCATCTGTGCCTTCTCCATGCTCACCAAGCACAGCGCTGTACATACTGTAGTATAGAGGCTATGCCTGATATCGCAGCTCAGCCCCATTCTTTTTTGGGGGTTGAGCGGAGACTAGGGCATGTGACCAATGAGTGTGAGGTTACTTGGCCTAGGCTAAGCTGCGAGAAGGATGCGGCATTGCTATGAGTGCCAGTCCCTTCTCAAACAGCTGATCGGTGTAAAAGTATTATGTGAATGATACCTTTATTAGCTAACAGGTAATACCATATTGCAAGCTTTCAGAGCATAAGGTTCCTTCTCACCCCATGTATGTCCTCTAATTGTTCTGCCTCCTGCTTCTCAGTCTTCCATTTGTAATGGTGCCTGAAGAAGGAGCCTCTGTGCTGTAAAGGTTTGCAATATTATTTTTCTGGTTAGCCCATACCTCCTAACCGTCCCACATCCAGCGGGACAGTCCCAGATTGCAGTGACTGTCCCACTGTCGCAGTACGGGGGAGGTATGTCCTGGTTTCTGGCAGCTGTCCCTGCGTCCATAGGACGCAGAGACAGTTGCCTGTATTATGATGAAGCAGACAGCCGGCATCGGCTCAGTACTTCATCCATAATCCCTCGTACCCCCTGCTGGCTCTCCATACCTTTGGTCTGGGCGGGGAATGGTGCTGGCCAACAGTCAGCCTTGGCTCTGCCCTCTCCAGACTAGAGCAGACGATGTCCTGCTAGTGATGCTGCTGCTAGGAAGAAGGTAAGTATATAGTATTAGTATATAGTATTCATTAGTATAGTATAGTATTCATTTTTTTAACTTTCTGTGAGTGGAACAATGTGGGCATATTACTGGGGGCACAACATATTACTGGGGGGCACAATGTGGCATATTACTGGGGGCACAACATATTACTGGGAGGCACAATGTGGGCATATTACTGGGGGCACAACATTACTGAGGGGTACAATGTGGGCATATTACAGGGGGCACAACATATTACTGGAGGGCACAATGTGGGCATATTACAGGTGGGCACAATGTGGGCATATTATTGGGGGGCACAATGTGGGCATATTACTGGGGGCACAGAACTGGGCATATTACTGGCGGCACAGCTGGGCTTATTAATGGCATACCTCCCAACTTTGTAAACGGACAAAGAGGGACAAATTGTGCGTCGCTGCAAATTTTTTCACCACTAGGCCACGCCTCTAACTCCACCCAAAACATAACCATACACCTAATCCCACTCAGTCCCCTTACTGCCCCACATAGTAATTATTCCCCAGTTATGTGCCTCCAGTAATATGACCAGCTGTGCCCCCCAGTAATATGCCCACATTGTGCCCCCCAGTAATATGCCCAGATTGTGCCCCCCTGTAATATGCCTACATTGTGTCATCCTGTAATACGCCCACATTGTGCTCCCCAGTAATATTGCGCTCCCACTAATGTGCCCACATTGTGCTCCCCAGTTTATGTTGTGCCCCCATTGTTCTCTGCAGTTTATGTTGTGCCCCCAGTAATATGCCCACATTTGTGCTCCCCAGTAATGTTGTGCCCCCAGTAACATGTCCACATTGTGTTCCCAGTAATATATTGTCCCCCAGTAATATGCCCACCTTGTGCCATTCACAGAAAGTTGAAAAAAATAAACACCATAATACTTACCATCTTCCTAGCAGCATCACCAGCAGGGCATCTTCTTCTCTAGTCTGGAGGGGGCGGAGCCAAGGCCAACTGCCGGCCGGCCCCCCCCTCGTCCAGGCCGAATGTGTGGAGAGGGGGCACATAACAGGGCATATTACTGGGGGCACAAAACTAGGGAATAATTACATGTGGGACAGTAAGGGGACTGGGTGGGATTAGGTGTATAGTTATGTTTTGGGTGGAGTTAGAGGCGTGGCCTTGTGCTGAAAAAATTTGCGCGCCACACAATGTGTCCCTCTTTCTCCATTTACAAAGTTGGAAGGTATGGGTTAGCCAATAAAGATATCATCACTCCCCTGAGACTTTTGTATTTATTCACATAAAAGCGTACCTCCCAACCGTCCCGGATCCGGCGGTACAGTCCCGGATTGCAGTGGCTGTCCCGGCACAGGGGAGGTATGTCCCGGTCTCTGGCAGCTGTCTCTGCGTCCATAGGACGCAGAGACAGTTGTCTGTTACATGAAGAAGCAGACAGCTGGCTCTCCGTACCTCCTGCTGCATTCTGTACAGCTTGTCTAGGCGGGGGCGGGGCCGGCCATCAGTCAGCATTGGCTCCGCCCCCTGCAGACAAAAGAAGCTGATGTCTGGCTGGTGATGCTGCTGCCACTAAGAAGGTAAGTATAAGGTTTTTATATTTTTTAACTTTCTATGAGGGGCAGAAAGGGGTGTATTATCTCTGTACTGTGACATCCCTGTGTTTGTTATCCCTGTACTGTGACATCATTGTGTTTATTATCTCTGGACTGTGACATCACTGTGTTTATTATCCTTGTACTGTGACATCACTGTATATATTATTCCTGTACGGTGACATCACTTGTGTTTATTATCTCTGTACGGTGACATCACTTATGTTTATTATCTCTGTACGGTGACATCACTGTGTTTATTATCCCTGTACGGTGACATCACTGTGTTTATTATCCTGTACTGTGACATCACTGTGTTTATTATCCCCGTGCAGTAAGGAGACTGGGTGAGATTAGCTTATAGTGGGCGTAGTTAGGGGCATGGCCTAGTGCGGAAAACATTTGACACACAATATGTCCCTCTTTGACTCTTTGCAAAGTTGGGAGGTATGTAAAAGTATTCAACATTATATAATTTTTTTTTTTTTCTGGCTAACATGATACTATGCAATTCTTGCTGCTCTTTGTAATGCATAGGATGAAATTTGGTGCAAATCTGCAAAACAATCTGTAACATAGATAACACATGGATTTTGCCACGGATTCATTTCGGAAACACAGCAAAAACCACATGCAGATTCTTTAAAGGGGTATTCCCATCTCGCAAATGTGGTTTGTATAGATAGATATAGTCATACCAATATTATTACTAATAGAATGTATTTATATAAAATGTACCGTTTAGAAGATTTCCTATTTGTATATCCATTGTCCCACACACATCAGTCAGGTCGTTGCCCCTAGTTAAGGCCATGTAGTAGTGGTGGTCAGCTTGCTCCTTTTCAAACCCACTCTGAGGTAACTACTGTATTGTGAACACACATTGCATGAGCATGCAGAGACACATTTTAGGGTACTTTCACATCTGCGTTTTGGACGCTACCAGTCCAGAATGCAATGGCCAGGATCCGTCCAAAATGCAGACTTTATAAACGGATCCTGCTCCATAGAGATGAATTGATCTTGGGACAGGATCCGTTTCTCTGTGCTTTGGAAGCGCAGACAAAAATGCTACAACCCTAAGATGTGTCTCCGCATGCTCATGCAATGAACAGGAGCAAGCCGGCCACCACTACTACATGGCCACGATGGTCGTAACTAGGGGCAACGGCCTGACTGATATGTGTGGGACAATGGATATACAAATAGGAAAGTCTTCTAAACGGTATATTTTATATAAATACATTCTATTAGTAAAAATATTGGTATGGCTATATCTAACTATACAAACCACATTTGTGAGATGGGAATACCCCTTTAATGTCACAGTGAGAGCTCTGTAATATTTTTTTTCTTTTTGTGAAAAAATCTACACCTGTCCTGCTATCTCAATGACCTTAATCTGATCATACCACTGACAGAGATAGAACACTGCTGCATTCGCTTTCAATTTTTTTTAAAATAAGGTTGTTTGCGGTGAGAGATGAAATGATTCTGAAATGAACAAACGATAAAAATAAAACGGTAGTTAGAAAAGTTAAACTTTGCCCTCACACAATATGGCGATTTATCGACTTCCGGTAAGTAATACCCTTTTTCCAAAACAGTCCACTCTACGTATCTCCATGGTAACCACTGTGAAACCCAAGCATCTGAACCGGAATCTGTTCACGGCGCTCTAACTCCGCCCACATCCCAGATTGCCTAGCGGTTCGGTGATCTTCCTGGTTGAATGTGCGGGTAAAGGCTTAGCTGGCGGTGGTAGCTGCAGAGGTAGGCGGCTGCGGCGTTAATGTGCGGGCCGGGGGTACAGTCTGTGCCGGGTACTGACGGCCGGGAGATGAGGCTGTGAGCAGAGTGACATTAAGGATGGAGCTGAGCCCGGAGCTGCTGGGCAGTCGTGTACGGTCATGCTTTGTGTGTGACATGTACAGTATGTATATGTTCATACGGTGCAGATTAATTATATTGTTATTAGGCTCATATAATATACGGTTTAATGTACACCTTATATGAGCCTAATAATAAGACCATTAATGTGTACTGTATACCGTATATGATATGACTAATAATAAAGTCATCAATGTGCACCGCATATTATATGACTAATAATAAGGTCATATATGTGCACCGTATATTATATAACTAATAATATAATTAATGTGCACTGTATATTATATGACTAATAATAAGGTCATATATGTGCACCGTATATTATATATGATCCTAATAATAATATAATTAATGAGCACAGTGTATTATGTGTCTAATAATTAATGTTCGCTGTATATAATATGACTAATAATAGTCATCAATGTGCACCGTATATTATATATGATCCTAATAATAATATAATTAATGAGCACCGTGTATTATGGGTTTAATAATTAATGTTCGCTGTATATAATATGACTAATAATAGTCATCAATGTGCACCGTATATTATATAACTAATAATATAATTAATGTTCGCTGTATATAATATGACTAATAATAAAGTCATCAATGTGCACCGTATATTATATAACTAATAATATAATTAATGTTCGCTGTATATAATATGACTAATAATAAAGTCATCAATGTGCACCGTATATTATATAACTAATAATATAATTAATGTGCACTGTATATTATATGACTAATAATAAGGTCATATATGTGCACCGTATATTATATATGATCCTAATAAAATAATTAATGCACATTAATGACCTTGGCTCATGACTCCTCTGACGTTTTTCAAAAAAATATAGCACCACCCAGGTAATAAACAACAAAAAACCCTTCCCTAAAATCTAACCTTTATTCATCCCAGCAGGACCACTAACCCCAAGAATCTAATCTGTCCTTCCTTTCCCTACCTAAAGCGATATAGCCGCCTTAATAAAGTACCATGAGTACAGTACCGCAGGATCGGTCTACGCGACAGGTCATGATTCAGAACTATCAAGATTGAAACGCGTAGACCGATCCTGCTGTACTGTACTCGTGGTACTTTATTAAGGCGGCTATATCGCTTTAGGTAGGGAAAGGAAGGACAGATCAGATTCTTGGGGTTAGTGGTCCTGCTGAAGGTTAGATTTTAGGGAAGGGTTTTTGTTCTTTTCTGGTTGGTGCTGTATTTCTTTGAAAAGCACAGTTATAGCGGTAGTCACGGTGAAAGATGGCACCATTTCTTTAGACTACCACTTGCCTTCTTTGGACACATGGGAATCTGAGACTACCTCCAGATCTGTGGTGACCTCTTGTGTGGTAGGACGGGCAGAGGCGGACAACATCACCAGCTTCTGCATTCCTCACACGCTATAGCTTTGGATTTCCTGACTGAATTATTTTTCTAGTGTTTTTATAAAAACTTGATTTGATCCTAATAAATAAGGAGCAGCTGCGAGGATCTGAAAACACAGCTTTTTTCCCAAAAAAAAACAGTGTTGCACCTCTCTGCGTGCTGTGTGGGGTATCGCTGCTCAGATTAGTTCTTTACACCAGACACAGCCCATAGACAGGTGTAGCGTTGAAGAAAACGCTAGTGTTTTTCTAATCCTGGACATCTCCTTTAAATGCCTGGATGTTTGGTTTACTAGGATAACTCGTTTCTTGCCATGCTTCTTATTTTCTACAGGACTGTCTGTACTATGGCTGCCGCGACCATAGTGCATGATACATCTGAAGCTGTGGAGCTATGTCACCTGCATGGTCTTTATCTAAAGCCCATCTCAAAATTGATCATCAGCGTGGCGCTCCCTCAACTGAAGCAACCTGGCAAATCCATCTCAAACTGGGAAGTAATGGAGCGTCTGAAAGGCATGGTGAATAACCATCAGTTCTCCACATTGCGCATTTCCAAAAGCACCATTGACTTCTTACGGTTTGAGGGAGAAGTGGAGAACAAGAGCTTAGTCAAAGCTTTCATATCAGCTCTGGATGGTAAAAGTATAAAACTAAGTGGCTTCACCGATATCCTGAAAGTCAGAGCTGCCGAATATAAAATAGATTTCCCCACGAGACATGACTGGGACTCTTTCTTTCGAGACGCTGAAGACATGAATGAAAATTTACCCGGAGAAAGGCCAGACACAATTCATTTAGAAGGACTCCCTTGCAAGTGGTTTTCTTCTAAAGATTCTGGCACTGAGAAACCTACGGAAGGAGTCCTTGTAAAGGTTTTCAGTGTGTTTGGCGAGATTAGGAATGTGGATATCCCCATGCTTGACCCCTATAGAGAAGAAATGACTGGCAGGAACTTCCATACATTTAGTTTTGGTGGCCACTTGAACTTTGAAGCTTATATACAATACAAGGAGTATGTTGGCTTTGTGAAGGCAATGAATGCTTTGCGAGGTATGAAGCTTATGCATAAAGGTGAAGATGGGAAGGCTGTGGCTTGTAATATAAAGGTAGGTGGCTTGTATATTCCATCTGTAGTGTGGTTATGGTTCCTGTCTCCCCAGACGTTGGCACAGGTTTCATGCACAAAGGTCCTTAGTGGGCCAATTAGCAAAACTGACTAATTATCTGAAAATTGTGCGGTTCCTCAAGGGATTGTCAGAACATGTACCTCTTAATGCACTGTTTCATCTGAAGATTCTTTTCAGTAGTATCTATTTCTGCATTACGTGCCATTGTCCAGCTATTTTTTTTGGAAATTACTTGAATAAAACTAGGCGTTAGCATTCCCCTTGTCAGTAGGGGGCGTCTTTACAGGGTCTTGCACTGTCCAGAATTCTTCCCATTGTTCTCAGGCTCTTATCACTGCAGCATAATCCTTACATAAGCCAGACAAGCATCAGATACCGGGGCCGAAGAAGACTTTTCATTAACTGTTTTCCCCAAGTCCAGCTCGGGCAGTGTGAAAAGTAGGTACCTGGAGGGGGAGGGCTGCTTTAGATGCTGCTGTCTCCTGAATGGTAGCAGGTAGAAACATGCAACTGGTCTTGTTTGAAAGCTGACAGTGCGGGCTTTCATACAAGACCAGCTAAATTAAAAATCGCTGTTAGAAATCAAGTCGTGAATAATCGTGGGTAAAACCTATTTTTTACTTTCACTTTCAGCTGCATTCACAGCATCCAGATTTCTATCAGTGATATCTAACTCTGCCCTGAACATATTTCTGTCAGTATTATCTGAAAACAAGACCAGTTACATGTTTCTAGCTGCTACCATTCAGGAGGTAGCAGCACCTAAAGCAGCCCTCCCCCTCCAGGTAGCTACTTTTCCCACTGCTGGAGCTCCACTCTAGCAAAACAGTTAGGGAGTTAAAAGGGTTTTCCCATCTTCGATATTGGGCGCATATCGCTAGGAGGTGGGACCCCCACCTATACTTATAATGGAGCCCGCAAAGTGTTGGAGGGCGCACCGTGTATGCATGGCCGCCCTCCATTCATCCCTATGGGAGCATGTAAAATAGCTGAGTGGCACGCTCGGCTACTTTCAGAAGTCCCATTGAAATAAATAGAAATCACACAGTGCAAGCGCAGCCACCGCTCCGTTCATTTCTCAGCTTTTCTGTGCTCCCATCGGAATAAATGGGAGGAGGCTGCTCGTGCGACCTCCCACACTTTGCAAGCTCTGTTCTAGTGATTTGCCCCCAACGTCTGAGATGGAAAAACCCATTTAAGTATTTTTAAGGTCTGTACACATCATGGTGTGAGGGGTCCATTGTATGACAGATCAACCCCAATGACTGCACTACAGAAGTTGGTTTCTGTGTAGGGGAGGAGCAGCTGCAAGTGCTATCAGGAAGGAACTTTTCTTCATGTTGGCACGCCTCACCCCCTCCAATCTGACTTTTATCGCCTATCCTATGGATTGGGGATAATTTGTTGTCATGGAACATCCCCTTTAAGGGGGCAGCAGTAACCAGTTCACTGCCAAAAGGAGGGAATTACTCCCTATCCACTTGTACAGGAGTGGACAACCCCTTTATGGACAATTATCAAATTTAATCTGAATTTTCTCTGTTTTTCTTGATCTTTTTTCCTGCTCTCCAGGATTCTCGTAGAGCAATGATCAGCAACCTCTGGCTTTTACACCTAAGGTGAAACTACGACCCCAAGCATGATGACCACTCACTAGGCTGCTCTTGGAATGCCGATAGAAGTGAATAGAGCATGCTGGGAGCTGTAGTTTCACGTCGGCTAGAGGTAGCTGACCCCTGTCATAGAGGGTAAAAATCAGAACCGATAAAATTCTTCTAAATCATAGCGTTTATTACCTTTCAAAGGTCTCATTTGACACCACCAAACATCTGAGTGAAGCATCCATTAAAAGGCGACAAACTGAGCGACAAAAATTACAGGAACTAGAGCAGAAGCGAGAGGAGCAGAAGAGAAAAGAGAAGGAAGCTGAAGAGAGACAAAAGGAGGAGGAACGGTAAGACCTCGGATCGCTCCTGTGATTTTACTATGTAAATGGACAGGTTGTCTCGGTAACATCAACTGTTTGTCTTAAAGCAAGCAAAAAGAACTGGAGGAGCTGGAGAAGGAGAAAAAGCGGAAGGATAAGATAAAAAGGAAGGAGGAGAAGCAGAGAGAGCGGGAAGCTCGCAAGAATAAGAAAAAACTACAAAAAATGCAGGCAGAGGAGCAGAAGAGATTGCAGGAGAAAATCCGATTTGAGGAGAGAAAGCTTTTACTGGCTCAGAGGAATTTGCAGTCCATCAGGTTAATTGTGGAGCTTCTAAGCAAAGTCAAGGTGAGCACCGGTTTTATGTAATGGGTTTTCTCTAGTGACTCATTTTTCTATAAGAAACATCTCTCCAGCAGAACCCAACATGACATGTAGACAGCATTACAGGGGTTCTACAGTCACAAATTGGTTGCATTGTGCTCAAAGGGACTTAAGAACATAAAAGAACCGATACTTACCCTCAGCAGTCCTCCAGTGCTGATGTTCTGACTGCTTCGTTGCTCACTGATCTCCAGTTGTCTTGGCTTGACATGCCAGGAAAGGCTCACTCAGCTAATCGCTGGCCTTAGTGATGACCTACCTCGACCACTGATTGGCTGAGCGGGGTCTCTCCTGGCATTTTCAGACTGCCAAGTTGGGACAGAAAGTGGGGAGCAGCAGGGAATATCAGCAATGGAGGATGGTGTCATTAGAGAGTGACCCACTAACGCATACCCGTCACCGCTGCTGCCAGGTGACTTGTGTCAGAGACAGGAGCAGTGTGAGGGAGTCTGCAGCGGGTAGCAGGTAAGTATGCTTCCCTCCACAGGTACAGTCTGGTAGAATGCCCCCCCTCCCCACCTCTGAAGACGACCAGCGACTTTAAAGTGGGCATTCACTTGATTGTACGGCTCCAGTATACCAGATATAAGCATATGTATACCATATAAGATTCGCCTGCCCATAAGCCGCCCATAAGAAGATATTTTTCAGATCAGACTCCCAATGTTAATCAAACCTCAGCTCAGACCCCCAATGTTAATAAGAGCCCCATTCAGACCTCAGATCAGACCCTCATGTTAATAAGACCCCCAGACCTTATATCAGACGAAAAAAGAAAAAAAATCAATTTAGCTCGCCTGTTCCGGATGCTGCCACCACTCCTGAGGCCCAGCGCTCTTCCTGCTCTTCCTGTCACGCTGTGCGCAGGTCACAACACAGTGTGCGGCGCCTGCAGGAGAAGACCAGGAACCGGTGAGTACAGAGCCAGCACATGGAGTTCTGCATTCATTGCTCCCTGGTCCTCCTGTACTAATGAGCACTTCCATAATCGAAGCGCTCATTAGTATTCGCCCCATAACATGTGCTGACATTTTATCTCACATCACTGTGTGCATTCACATGGCTGTCTCTAGGTGATTTGTAAAATGGCTGCCTGTCTCTAGGTAATGACATGTTAAAAAAGTTTAGTATGATAATTAAGGGTCACATGATCGATGCCATGTTTAGTCTTATCCAGCTCTCCCTTGGATGCATTTTACAGGACTAATATGAGCTGTATCATTTTTATTTTCTTCATGGAGCGGCTACTGTATGTATAGAATAAAGGTCTGCAAGTCAAATTTTTTCGCTTTATAAGACGCACCTGATGATAAGACAATAAAAAACTAAAAATATTTTTCATCAGATCTCATATCAGACCCTCCATAAATTTCAGGACATCACATCAGACCCTCATATCAGCCCTCCATGTCAGACCCCCATCAGCCCTCCATGTCAGACCCCCATCAGATCTCTGATCAGCCCACTGTGCCCCCATCAGACCTCAGAACAGCCCACTGTGCCCCCATATTAGCCCACTGTGCCCCCATCAGACCTCAGATCAGCCCACTGTGCCCCCATCAGACCTCAGATCAGCCCACTGTGCCCCCATCAGACCTCAGATCAGCCCACTGTGCCCCCATCAGACCTCAGATCAGCCCACTGTGCCCCCATCAGACCTCAGATCAGCCCACCGTGCCCCCATCAGACCTCAGATCAGCCCACTGTGCCCCCATCAGACCTCAGATCAGCCCACTGTGCCCCATCAGACCTCAGACCAGCCCACTGTGCCCCCATCAGACCTCAGATCAGCCCACTGTGCCCCCATCAGACCTCAGATCAGCCCACTGTGCCCCCATCAGACTTCAGATCAGCCCACTGTGCCCCATCAGACTTCAGATCAGCCCACTGTGCCCCCATCAGACCTCAGATTAGCCCACTGTGCCCCCATCAGACCTCAGACCAGCCCACTGTGCCCCCATCAGACCTCAGACCAGCCCACTGTGCCCCATCAGACCTCAGACCAGCCCACTGTGCCCCCATCAGACCTCAGACCAGCCCACTGTGCCCCCATCAGACCTCAGACCAGCCCACTGTGCCCCCATCAGACCTCAGACCAGCCCACTGTGCCCCCATCAGACCTCAGACCAGCCCACTGTGCCCCCATCAGACCTCAGACCAGCCCACTGTGCCCCCATCAGACCTCAGACCAGCCCACTGTGCCCCCATCAGACCTCAGACCAGCCCACTGTGCCCCCATCAGACCTCAGACCAGCCCACTGTGCCCCCATCAGACCTCAGACCAGCCCACTGTGCCCCCATCAGACCTCAGACCAGCCCACTGTGCCCCCATCAGACCTCAGATCAGCCCACTGTGTCCCCATCAGACCACAGATCAGCCCACTGTGTCCCCATCAGACCACAGATCAGCCCACTGTGTCCCCATCAGACCACAGATCAGCCCACTGTGCCCCCATCAGACCACAGATCAGCCCACTGTGCCCCCATCAGACCACAGATCAGCCCACTGTACCCCCATCAGACCTAAGATCAGCCCACTGTACCCCCATCAGACCTAAGATCAGCCCACTGTGCCCCCATCAGACCTAAGATCAGCCCACTGTGCCCCCATCAGACCTAAGATCAGCCTACTGTGCCCCCATCAGACCTCAGATCAGCCCACTGTGCCCCCATATTAGCTCACTGTGCCCCCATCAGACCTCAGATCAGCCCCATAAAGATAAAATTTAAAAAAAATCTCTCACCTCTCCTGCGCCTCGGCTCCGCTCCGGCGCTCCTCTGTCTTCCCCTGCCGGCGCTGCACTGTCACCTGACTGAATGCAGCGCCAGGTCAGAGTGCGCCCACTGCGTCCTGATGCTGTATGCGGTCAGGACAGTGCAGCGCCGGCAAGAGAAGACAGAGGAGCGCTGGACCCGGAGCAGAGCTGCAGCGCAGGAGGGTAAGTATGTTTCCCCGCTCCCGGCACCTATTACATACTAGTGAGCACTTCCATAATGGAAGCGTTCACTAGTATTCGCTTTATAAGACGCACAGCAATTTTCCCCCTACTTTTGGGGGGGAAAAAGTGCATCTTATAAAGCGAAAAATACAGTAGATGTATATTAGGAAATTGTTCAACATCCTATTCTCTACATAAATAAATAATCATTAAAACGGGGTATGTCTTTTTAAACAACCCTCTTTTTGAAAACTGGTCACTGCCATTCCTCTTGTCAAAATGGTATGTCCGTATTAATTCTTTTTCTGTCAGCACTGATTGGACAGAGTATGTAAGAACACACTTCCAACTGGTAGCACTCAGTTGTCAATTTATTCATGAATTCCTAAGAGGAATAACAGAGGGACAGCCCAGTGCAGATTTCCAAGTAAAGATGCTCTAGAATTGTTATTTCATGTAGAATACAGGTATTTACAAAAACAGGCGTGTCAGGAGTGGGGACAAGTCCTCTCTGAAATGAAGAACATTTTCAGTTTACATTTTGGAAATAACACTGCAAAAAGAATTGATTTCTAGAAATATGATTTACTCTTTTTTTTTTAATTGTTCTCTTAAATTAATGAGGTTTTCCCATGACAGCAAGCTATCTACAGCACATGCCCTATCTTGTTGACATTTGCAATATCTTTTAGTGGGCTGTTGATAAAGACGATGGGGCAGATATAATAATCCTGTCTAAAATGTAGTCCGCATAAGACAGTCTAACAGAGCGAATATCGGACAGATTGTCGTGCATGCGGGTGATAATGAATGATAATTCTGTGATGTAATAAGTGTGAACGATTCAAAGATGAGCGACAACTCACTCGTTTCTTGTCCATTGTGAGCTTTTCAGCATGCTAAAAAATTATCGCTCCTCCTTAATAGATTGGTTTGTATAATATGGAGTCGTCTACTCGCTAACAATCTCTTACATGCCTTTTGACTAAACATCCGTCCCCCATCTTTACATGTGATAACATGGAACGATTTAAAGGGGAACGAATAACGACCAAAAGTTCAAACGATTATCTACGTGTATAATAAGCAAAATTTTTGTTAATGAGTCGCTACATCTTCGATTGTTTATCATGATCTGTATGATTCTTATTTTGGCCAGCATAAGAAATGAGCAGTTCAGGTATTATCATGGTTCTCCACAAAACATTATAATATAGAATAAAAAAAATTAGTGAGTCTTGTAACCTCAAACACTGCCTATAAAAATAAGTAAAAAAAAAAAAGTAACCCCCCCCCTTTCCATAGAGTAAAATAAAAATAACATAAATAACAAAAAATATAAACATCATGGGCATCACTGTGTCCTAAAATGCCCGTACTATTATGATATAAAAATATTTTTCCAATACAGTGAATGATGGAAAAAGGGTAAAAATGGCAGATTGTTAATTTTTTTTCATTGCGTCTCTTACCCAAAAAAAGTAATAAAATGTGATCAAAAAGTCTCACACACCAAAATGTTATCAATAAAAACTACAGATTGTCCCCCCATGCAGCTCAGTAGACATAACTACCGTATTTTTCGCTTTATAAGACGCACCCGATGATAAGACGCACCCCAGATTTTTCATCAGATCTCATATCAGACTCCTCATAAATTTCAGGATATCGCATCAGACCTCAGATCAGCCCTTTCAGACCCCCATCAGACCTCAGATCAGCTCACTGTGCCCCTATCAGACCTTAGATCAGCCCACTGTGCCCCCATATCAGCTCACTGTGCCCCTATCAGACCTCAGATCAGCCCACTGTGCCACCATATCAGCCCATTGTGCCCCCATCAGACCTCAGATCAGCCCATTGTGCCACCATATCAGCCCACTGTGCCCCCATCAGACCTCAGATCAGCCCACTGTGCCCCCATCAGAATAAAATAAAAACCTCTCTTAGCTCTCCTGCGCCGCGGCTCCACTCCAGGTCCGGTGCTCCTCTATCTTCTCTGCCTGCGCTGCATTGTCACCTGACTGCGTGCAGCGTCAGGTCATAGTGCGCGCACTAAGTCCTGATGCTGTACGCGGTCAGGACAGTGCAGCATCAGGAGGAGAAGACAGAGGAGCGCCAGAGCGGAGCTGCAGCGCAGGAGGGTGAGTATATTTCCCCGCTCCCGGCACCTATTACATACTAGTGAGCGCTTCCATAATGGAAGCGCTCACTAGTATTTGCTTTATAAGACGCACGGCCATATTCCCCCTACTTTGGGGGGGGGGGGAGTGCGTCTTATAAAGCGAAAAATATGGTATATGTAAAAGTTATGGGGGTCAGAGTATGGTGATGTAAAAAAAAAAAATTTTTTTAAAGTGTAACTGCCATTTCACTACCAAAAATGAAATTCCTACCTATTCATGAAGCTGTATTTTTCAGTTAATTTTACCTTTCTGATGTCTGTATTCAGCCCTTAGCAACCACAATTCTATGTGCATCTATTTCAGCATCTGCCTAAAATGGCCTCTGCTGCACTTCCTGTGGTGATGTTTGCCCTGTCCTTGAGGCCATCCTGTATTTCCTTCACTTCCCATAAGCCGTTGCTCTCCTCACATGAACTAGCAGGACCAATCAGAATGCAGATAACCCCTATCCCACTATCTCAGAACAATGTGTATGCTCACATACAGATAAACAGACACAAGCCCTGCAGTTACATGAAATCAGTAAGCATTTGTGACTCTTAATAGTCACCTGTCAGCAGCTGCCCCCTCATTCTCTTCCATACTGACAGGGAGGGGGGACTGCTTTAGCTGCTCATATCTCTGGTTTGGTACCAGAATGACATAAATCTGTTAAGTATAGGGGAAGATATCACTGATAGGAATCGGGATTCTGTGAATGAAGCTGAAAGTGAAAATAAAAGCAGATTTTACCCACGATTATTCCCGACTCGATTTCTAACAGTGATTTCTCCTCTGTTGCTTGGACTTTAGCTGTCATGTCAGCTTTCAAACAAGACCAGTTGCATGTTTCTAGCTGCTACCATTGAGGAGATATCACCATCTAAAGCAGCCCTCCACTTTCTGCAGCCCAGGCACTCAGGGCTGAGCTCCTCCTCCCAGTGCTCTGCCCGCCTCTTGTTTATAATACAGAGGAGACGACCTGCACATGGCAACACTCTGAGAAGAGGCTGCTGAATAGGAAAGTAGCATGCATCTGTGGGGGTTATTAGCAGGTAAAACTGAAAATGATCAAATTTAAATTTTAAAGCACAAAAGCATTTATACAGCAGGGTGTACTATACCATTAAGGTATAAAAAATGAAACCGCAGTTACACTTTAATTTATTTTTACACTTAGACATAAAAAAACCTATACAAATGTGGTATCTTTGTAATCGTACTGATGCAGAGAATAAGGGGGAACAGATCAGTTTTGCCGCAAAGGGAATGCCGTGGGGACAAAACCCGTAAAACGGTGGAGGAATTGTTGTTTTTTTCCAATTCCACCCACTTTGGAATATTTTCCCGCTTCCCACTACATTGTATGCCATATTAAATGGTGGCGTTAGAAAGCACAACTTGTCCCGCAAAAAACAAGCCCTCATATTGATACGTGAACGGAAAAATAAAAAAAGTTATGGCTCCAGGAAGACAGGGAAGAAAAATGAAAACGCAGAAATGAAAAAGCCTCCGGTATCCAAGGGGTTAAAGATTCTCTAAATTTATCACAGTGGCTCAAGTTGGTTGCAAATTTTCTTGTATGGCTAGACATTTTTGTCTAATATTGGGTCAAAACTTAGTGCCCAAATGCTTCCTTTCTCACCAAATCACTCCCCTTCCTCATTTTCTCATCTGGGACATTGATGGAATATGGCTAGGATAAGCTCTCATTGTCAGATAGGAGCGGCTCCAGAGGTGGGATCTGCACCTATCTCCATAACAAGGCTCCCAAAGTGAAAGAGAACACACCATGCATATAAGGCCCTTTCACACGAGCGAGTTTTCTGCATTGCGCATCAGTTCTGCGTTGCGTGAAAAACGCAGCATGTTCTATATTCTGCGTTTTTCACACAGCCCTGGTCCCATAGAAGTGAATGGGGCTTCAGTGAAAAACGCATTGTATCTGGAAGCAAGTGCGGATGCAATGCGTTTTTCACTGATGGTTGCTAAGAGATGTTGTTTGTAAACCTTTTGTAAACAGCGGTTTTTATCACTCGCGTGAAAAACGCATCAAAACGCATTGCACCCGTGCGGAAAAAACTGAACGCAATCGCAGACAAAACTGACTGAACTTGCTTGCAAAATGGTGCGAATTTCCCTGAACGCATCCGGACCTAATCCGTCACGCTCGTGTGAAAGAGGCCTAAGGCTTTTTCTTTATTCACTTCAACGGCACTTCTGAAACTTGCCGAGTGAGAGCATTTTGCCATTTTTTTAAAGGTTCTGTACTGGTAAATGGGAAGAAAGCTGAACAAGCGCGGCCACCTCTCCATTCATCGCTATAGCACTGCTAAGTCAGCACTCTATTTTCGGAACTTCCATAGCGATGAATCGAGGTTCGGCCACACATATGCGGCTGCTCTTACTTCACTTCGGGGGCCCCATTCTAATCTAGGAACCGCACCCATCTGACATTGATGACATACCCTAGCGATATGCCATCAATGTCACAGGTAGTAATACCCTTTGTAGACTAGACCCTTGGCAAAATTGGTGCAGTAGATTTTTTTTAAAACTAGATGTGCAAGTGTGCCAAATTACCAAGTTTAATGACAAAGTGTACTTTTAATGACAAAGTCTAGGCCCAGTCACATTAATAAATGTGGACCAATGGTCTTAGTTGGGCTTCAAAAGGGTTGATTTTGAAATTACGATAGTAAAATCTTGTTTGTGTCGCTTGCATTGCACTGTGTGAGCCGAGAGCCTTGGAAGATAAGTGGTTAATAATTGCATCTTTCAATTACCTTCAAATGAAATTCATTTGACATATTTGATGTTGTTTTTTGGCTGTTTGCTTAGTCGCCAAATCCATATATATTTTTTTTGCAAAATGGCGTCCTCCATGCTTCTGGAGAGAGGTAATATTTTTTTGTCAAATGCTGCACATGTGCATATTGATTTTTGCCTTTCACCCGGCTTGATTTGGTGGCGGTGGAAAGTTATTGGGAGGACGTGAGCAACTCTGGTAAGAAAAAGCAGGGAAGGAGTTGAACAACGCCGGGCACATCTTGACATTTTGCACGTTAGAAAATAGATGTTGACTGGACTGGCGGCGACATCCTGCCTGCTTATGTTGGGCTTGGGCTGTTAAAGTAATAAGAACACTCACATGGGATGGTGCTATGTCTGTGTTTAGCAGGAGCATCTGCTGACAGGCTTGAGCTAGTAGCAACCCTTGCGGGAGCCAGGACCGCTATATATATGCAGTGTATTTCACCGGTGAAGACAGACAGCGAGTAGCTTCTGCACAGCAGTTCCGCATGGCCTGCTGCTAGCTCAGAAGGAAAGGACACTGCACAACTTCTGCCCTCACTCCTCCAGGTACTTAACTGTTAATTGCCCAGTGCTGTGTAACCTATAGTATACACTGCCCAGTACCAAGTATAAGGGATGTATGGATAGGTCACAGCAAAGGCAAATGTAATGAATTATCTTGGGTACGGGGGTTAAAAAGTCGTGCAGACATGGTGGAGATATTGTGGTGTGTAGTGACTATGGGGATTATAGAGTTTTGCAGAGACTATGGGGATGTAAAAGTGAAAAATGACTGAGGGTTACAGTCGAGTGAGGTGACTATGGGACATTTGTAAGAGGGTGAGGTGACATGATAGGCAACCCGTTACCCTGAAGCCTCCCAGAGGATACTGCAAAATAGTAATTTCATTTTTATAGGTGAATTTGAACTTGTTTTCTAGTTAATTTAACAACAATCCTCCATTAACCACCTAACTGTTTTGCCAGCACCAGCAGTGGGAAGAGTAGCTAACTGGAGGGGGAGAGCTTCTTTAGATGCTGCTATTTAGATGCTGAATGGTAGCAGCTAAAAACTTGCAACTGGTCTTGTTTGAAAGCTGGCATTCCAAGCCAGACAGTATCAGAATGACAGCAATATGTTCAGGAGAGGGGAAGATATCACTGATAGAAATCAGGATACTGTGAATGCAGCTGAAAGTGAAAACAGGTTTTACCCGCAATTATTCCCGACTTGATTTCTAACAGTGATTTCTCTTCTGTTGCTTGGACTTTAGCTGTCTTGTATGAAAGCCTGTCAGCTTTCAAACAAGACCAGTTGCATGTTTCTAACTGCTACCATTCAGGAGACAGCACCATCTAAAGCAGCCCTCCCCCCTCCAGTTAACTACTTTTCCCACTGCCCGAGCTGGACTGGGGCAAAACAGGTAGGTGGTTCAGGTGAAATAATCCCCACTTCAGTTACATTGTGTATTCTGGAAAGCCATTCAGATTAATTGAATAGACTTTATCTTGGCCTTGTTTCGCAGGCTGCAAAGATTCATGAGCAGGAGGAGAAGGAAGCAGAGAGAATTCGTCTCTTGCAGCTGGAAGAACGGAGGAGGCAACAGGAGGCAGAACTTAGGCGCGTTGAGGAGGAGAAGCAACGAACACTGAGCTTACATAGGAAGGAGAGAGAGTTGAGAGAAAAGTTGTTGAACAGTCTACTCAACAGGAACTTGTACTCTGCTTCTCAAATGAAAGAAGACCCTAAACCACAGCAGATTTACCCTCTCAACCCCAGGGAAAACCTCCCTCCTGACTCACCTCTGAACTATGTCACATCTACCTCAACACAAACCGCACCAGACTACCAGCCAATCAGGCCTTATACCCAGTATGCAACTTCAACTCTTCATACAGTAAATGGAGCCTGTGTAGAAGACACCCGACTCCAGGAATACAAACAGATGAATATCATGAATCCAGGTCGACCTCTGTATTCACTCTCCAGCATTCTAGGCAATAAGATGCATCATGAAAATTCAGGAAATAAAGATCTAGATGTACAGGTGATAGAAAGTGAAACACGTCAGAGTAAAATAGACAACACTCATAGACAGTCTAGAGCTAGTAAGCATAGCCACACTCAGGACACAGTGCACACGCATAAGACAAAACACAAACGGGACTTGAGTGGAGAGGAGGATGATCACAGAAAGGAGAAGAAGTCACACAAAAAGCATTCCTCTAGAGATCGTAGCCCACGGAGAAGAAGTGTCAGCTCAGAACGTAGCAAAAACAAAGGGAGGGAAAAGATTAGGCACAATCATAAAGAGAAGAAGCACCACCGAAGGTCTTACAGCAAAGAAAGGAGATCCTGGAGTAGCTGAATGTGCTATGTCTTCAGCATGCTCTCCACACGTGGTCAGGAAGCATCCTCACTTTAAGGGTTTGTGCTCGTTTGGGCAGGGGTGGGGGGGTTGGCAAACCCTGCCTCCTGGGCAGACCTGCAAAGGGAAGCATACTTACCTCCTTCCCTCTTCGGGCTCCACTCAGGTCACTGAATTTAAACATTTACATTCAGTGACGCCGCTGCACCCAATTGGTGACCTGCACCTCTTGCGTCATGTGACCATTTGACATGATGCAAGGTGAGCAGGTCACAGCGATTGGCTGCAGCAGCGTCAAACTGGAAGGAGAGCTCAGGAGCCGGCATCCAACATTGGGAAGCAGGTAAGTGTGCACAACTCCTTTGAAGGTGTTTTAATCCTGAGCTCAGCTTCCACTGACAAAAATGGGAGCTGAGCTGCAGTTACCTGGCATGGCCACTACATGCTGCACCGAGCTTCTGGCTCTGTACTCTGTGTTTGTCTCTGATCTTGTAAAAGATAGGTCATAAATATCAAAATTCTGGAAAACCTTTTAAAACCTTTGTAAAAATAAATGCCGCAGATATAGGGTCCTGCCAAGCTTCTGCCTGTGCTAGTTTGGGTTTCAGCTGGAAAAGACTAGTGAGAAATCCCATATACAGTAAAAACTGCTTGGATCCCGCGATCTCAAAGGGTCTGAAGTCTAAATGAATTTTTAGGTGTTGTCTGAGTTATGATTCGTTTAGGGTCCTAAATGATGATGATATTTTGCAGCTTATGTTTTTCCTCTGCATATAAGTCCTCTTTCACACATCAGTTAATAGTGGACGTGTGCTGTCTGGGGTCTCTACGAATCATGGGGCCATGGTGACATCACGGAAAAAGGCCCTATTTTTGCACATTCTAGTCTATGAGTATGTGAAAACCATGGACACAACATGGAGGCCATCCGTGTTTGGTATGTGTTTTTTACGAATTGTTGCTAGGATATGTCTTGGAAGTAAATTTTCAGCCTAGCAGTGTACATGGAAAATGAATGGCACTGGATAATTTCTCGGACATCTTCCCATCTTGTTACAGGTGTCATCATGGACACAGACATGTGAAAGAGGCCTAAGGCTGAGGGCACACTTGATGGTTTACTTGTATTTTGTTTTGTGCAACTTGTCAGGCAAGTGGGCCACTAACTTTAAAGGAGTTTTCTGTGACTTTTATATTGCTGACCTATCTTTCAAGTGAATGGGAGCAGCGCTGCAGTAACCAGGCATGACCACTACACTGTATACGGCGCTGTGACTGCTTCTGGTGCACAGCAGCTCCTGCAAACAGCTGAACAGTGGGGGTGCCAGGAGTTAAACGGCCATCCATCAGGTATTGATGACCTATCCTAAAGTTAACTACAGAGTTACACATGGAGCTGGTTAATGTTCATTCTCCTAGGGGGCAGCATTTTCTAGTTACATCTGATATTTCTAGCAGCCAGGTCAACCCAATTATTAATCTCTGTTCTCCGTCTACTGGTCAGAGTTTTCTGCAATCTAGAGAACGTCTTTAAACTTGAAGTAGCTGTGACTGGTCTCGAGAACTGTACATATTAGTAAGTTTTTTTTCTTTCTTTTAACATTTTTTTTTTTAAAGGTCCATTTCAGGTTCATTTACATTTCAAGCACATTTTTTTTCTATGAATGACACAATTTTTTAACTTTTTAGGGGCCATATAGGATTACAGAAGGTTTTGGTTCTGGATAATAAAATATTTATTTTACCTTTATGTTAAACCTCTTGGACTATTTTATTTGTATTAATAATTACACATTTTATAATTTTACACTCATTTCTCTGATCATCTGTAGCTCTTTGATATGTTTTCATAGGAAACGCACCCAGCTTCAGATTACTCAGGCAATACTTGTTATCTAGAGCTTGCCCTATTGGTAGTCTGTCCTCAGGAAGGGGTTGTACGCTTTTATATTGATGACCTAATAGTAACATAGTTTGTAAGGCCGAAAAAAGACATCTGTCCATCCAGTTCAGCCTGTTTTCCTACAAGTTGATCCAGGGGAAGGCAAAAAAAACCCTGTGAGGTAGAAGCCAATTTTCCTCACTTTAGGGGGAAAAATTCCTTCCCGACTCCAGTCAGGCAATCAGAGTAACTCCCTGGATCAACGACCCCTCTCTAGTAACTATAACCTGTAATACCCTCAAGAAATACATCCAGGCCCTTCTTGAACTCTCTTAGTGAACTTACCATCACCACCTCCTCAGGCAGAGAGTTCCATAGTCTCACTGCTCTTACCATAAAGAATCCTCTTCTATGTTTATGTACAATCCTTCTTTCCTCCAGACGCAGAGGATGTCCCCTCGTCACAGTCACAGTCCTGGGGATAAATAGATCATGGGAGAGATCTCTGTACTGACCCCTGATATATTTATACATAGTTATTAGATCTCCCCTCAGTTGTCTTTTTTCTAAAGTGAATAACCCTAATTTTGATAATCTTTCTGGGTACTGTAGTCCACCCATTCCAGTTATTACTTTAGTTGCCCTCCTCTGAACCCTCTCTAGCTCTGCTATGTCTGCCTTGTTCACAGGAGCCAGAACTGTACACAGTACTCCATGTGTGGTCTGACTAGTGATTTGTAAAGTGTCAGGACTATGTTCTCATCACGGGCATCTATGCCTCTTTTGATGCAACCCATTATCTTATTGGCCTTGGCAGCAGCTGTCTGACACTGGTTTCTGCAGCTTAGTTTGCTGTTCACTAAAATTCCTAGGTCCTTTTCCATGTCAGTGTTACCCAGTGTTTTACCATTTAGTATGTACTGGTGACTTGCATTATTCCTTCCCATGTGCATAACCTTACATTTGTCAGTGTTAAACCTCATCTGCCACGTCTCTGCCCAAGCCTCCAGTCTATCCAGATCCATCTGTAGCAGTGCACTGTCCTCCTCTGTGTTAATTACTTTACACAGTTTAGTGTCATCTGCAAAAATTGATATTTTACTGTGCAAGCTTTCTACAAGATCATTAATAAATAACATAATAATAATAACATAATAATAATAATGTGATGGAAAAATGAATCAAACCAGCAAAGGAGGCAATATGGAGAATCACAATACATTAGTGTCTGGTATTAACTTTGTCTACATGATAAATGCTGTTTGCTGAAGTGAGACAACGTGGTGGTTCTTCTTGAGGTACAATGTAATATCGAACATTTTGGAAAATGATCATAGCATTTCATGAAATATAATTTGTCCTGTTCCCAGTGTGAAGAAACTTGTAAGGCTGAGGATGAAGGACTAACAGTCAGCATGGTGTAAAGTGTATATAGCTGCAATGGTTGTTCATCTATGAACCGACTTCTGTCTAATGTGTATGGTCTCCTCGTTTCTAGTGATTGGTGGAGGTCCCAGCTCATGGGACCGCACTGACCACATATTGATGGCATATCCTTTGAAAATGCCACCATACATATAACCTCCTTTAGCTTAATGCATGGCCTAAGCCACAAGCATTCTCTTTTAGGTGTCTGTGGAATCCCATGCTCTGTGTGTTCTTTGTTAGTACCGGCTCTCAGAATGACCTACAGTAGTATATCACTTTAGGTTCATTCATACAACCGCATGTATTTTGCAGTCCACAAAAGACGGATCCGCAAAAAATATGGATGGCGTCCATGTTGAATCCTTTTCTTTGCGGACCCGTTACAACAATGCCTATTCTTTTACACCAAATGGACAAGAATAGGACGTTCCCTAACTATTTTGTGGGACGGGCACATGGATATACCGAATATATTGGTATGCTGAGTTATCAGTTGTCCTGTAACAGTTGGCCCCACAAGCCTCATCTCAATGACGCTTCTTCTGCTGGTATTTTGTACTTTATCATAGGCAGTCAATCAGATCTCTTCTGATTTTCTGACCTGTGCAAGCATTTATCTCTAGAGAACCATACTAATAAATGTTGGAATTGACTTGTTTATTGCAGTACATGTAGTCTGCCACTAGAGTGTACTGCTGCTTTTTCAACTGGATTCATAATATTTTGTAGAAATGCATTAAAGCGGTTGTCTAATATATCAGACTTATCAGACAAAGTGGCCGTCCGTCAGTGATCATACTTAACTGGTCTCTGCCACTCTCTGGCCGGCTCTTCCTCTCCCTGATGTGCTGTTTCTGTAGACGAGGGAGGATGCACGTGCCCTCTACATTCAATCTCTGGCCGCAACTGTGACCTGCATTTTGGATGCATAGGACATGTGTCGCCCCTCGCCAACAGGATGTTGATATCAGCGCACCAGCCTGAATCCAACAGCGAGGACCAGGTAAGTATGGTCACCACCATGGATTGGCCCCTCTGTAAAGTCTAATATAGAGTTGGATAAACCTTTTAAACGTAAACCTTCTTACATTTTACGCCATACAGCTCACTTTCTTCCGGGACTTGTTTTGCTGTGACCTTTGGCTTTGTTCACACTTGTGTTGTGGATTCCATTTACAACCTTGCAATGCTAAATACACTATATGGACAAAAGTATTGGGAACCCTACACATTACAGCTACGATCTACGAGCTTTTATGACATCCCATTCTAAATCCACAGGAATTAATATCTAGTTGGTTTCCCCTTTCCAACTAAAACCCATTTTCTCTCTTCTGGGAAGGCGTTCTACAAGATTTTGGCAGGTATCTGGGAGGATTTTTGGCCATTCATCCAGGAGAGTATTTGAGAGGTCAGACACTGATGTTGAATGAGAGGGCTTGGCTCACAATATCTGTTCTAGTTCATCCTAAAGGTTTTCGATGGGTTGAGGTCGAGGCTCTATTCGGCTGGTCAAGTTCCTCCACTCCAAACTCATCAAACCTTGCCTTTAAAGACGTTGCTTTGGGTACTGGGGCACAGTCATGCTGGAACAGAAAAGGGTATTCCTCAAACTGTTCCCACAAAGTAGGAAGCATACCGTTGTTAAAAATGTCTTGATATGCTGAAGCATTACAGTTTCCCTTCACTGGAACTAAGAGGCCTAGGCCAACATGTGAAAAACAACCCCCCCCCCGCCCCGGGGAAGGTCGTACCCGGATGATCTCGGGTGTTCCAGGGTCTGGCCACTGCCAAGTGCTCTCCCCATAGAAATGAATGGAGGGCAGCTGCACGTGAGTAGTGCACCCTCCACAACTTTCAGTGATCCATTTTCGATGTAGGTATGGGTCCCTGAGGTGGGACTAGCGATGATTATATGGCACTTACTAATATAGCCTTTGTTGAAATTCTGCACCATTTTCCATGTTTTATAAAGTATGTCTCCTTGTTTGCCAAGTCTTTTGTGCTGTTCACATGGAGGTACTGTCTATAAGATGGCTGCTGATGGAGGGTCTTGTGACCAGGCAAATCGCCTCGATATCATGCCTTTTCCATTCAAATACGCTACACCTGCCATCAGCACTTGTTCTGTTGGGTTTTTAGTGCAAGTGCAGTGTGTTTGGATGGAGGAGACACCACATGAAAATGATTTGTCTATTCACATGACCCTCTTTCAGCTGCCATCGTATGGACAGGACGTCTGTGTGGAAATACCTTACGAAATATAGAAGATGGTGCAGAATTTTAACAAAGACTATACTAGTAAGTGCCATATAATCATCTCACAAACACATTAGTCAATAGTAACCAGAAAGTGGCTAACCCCTTTAAGAAGACTTAAATTCTATAACCTCTTTCTTTCACAAATCTTTGTGAAGGAGACTGCATAGCTAGGGGCTGCATTTTATACACCTGTGGCAATGGGACTGAATGAGTTCAGTGATTGAGGTGTGTGCTAATAATTTTGTCCATAGAGTGTATAATTAATCACTTTTTAATGTTTTTTTGGTATAACACACAAAGGAAATGTGACAGAGTAACATTATACATAGAATATTTTACAGCTGCATCATCCTGTACAGGATATGAGAAACATGCCAGATAATGATGTTATCATACACTACTGTCCTTATGTGACTATTGTCTTGTCCAGTACTAGCGTACATATTGAAAAAGTCCAGCAATTACATATTTAAGAACCCCATTGATAGACATTACAGCTACACAGCAGAAACCTAACCTAAGATTGACAAAGAAGGATGAGAGAGGGGGATAAAAAGTGGTGGAGGAGGCAACAAAGGATAGAAAGAGAAAACGAAAGGGAGAGGATTAGGGATGGAAAAAATAGATACTACTTGATCATCAGTATTGACTGTTAAAGGGCATCTGACAACAGACTTGTACCTATGAAACGGGCTGACCTGTTACATGTGCGCTTGAAAGCTGAAGGCATCTGTGTTGGCCCCATCTGTGTTCTGTGAAAGCTGAAGGCATCTGTGTTGGCCCCATCTGTGTTCTGTGAAAGCTGAAGGCATCTGTGTTGGTCCCATGTTCATATCATAATGGTGTTTTAATATATGCAAATAAGCATCCAGGAGCCACAGGGACGTTGCCATTACTCCTAGAGGCTCAGCTTTCTCTGCAAATGCCGCCCTCTGCACTTTGACAGGACCAGGCAGTATAAACGTGATCACGCCTGCCTGGCCCTGTCAATCAAAGCGCAGAAGGTGATGAGACCAGTTTATAATTTGTGCAAGAGGAAGGACTTGTCTGGTTATAGGAATTACTGATAAGTGCAGATACGTAATTTTAGGTAAATGATTAGAATGGAGTGATCTAATTAAAAGGAGTCACATTTTCTGTAAACAATTTGGAAAACAAGGGGTAAAGCCATCTGGGCCATGGCCTTTACCATCTGGGTTAGATTTGATAACTGTCTCAACTTTTCTGTAAACCCCTCCTCTAGGAAAGAACTAGCCTCCTGAGTTATTGTGGGAGGTGCAGATTCTTTAATGTACTCTCGGATCTTGGACTGCAACTCCTCCAGTGCTAGGTCAGAGAATTGACCTTTGATATTATAGAGAAATTGGTCATGATTTTTTTGTTAATAAGGAGGACAACCTGAATCCTCTTTTTTTAACCGATCCGTGTTTAATTAGAACTGCGAGTAGGACACATTTTTAGGCTATCCGTTTGCACGGATGTGAATTCTCTTTTGTTGAAGACACAGTGCTAACATTGGAACCTCTTCTGTACAGCGAAGAATGTAGGCGTGGTCATTATGGCGTACTTGCACCCCAAAAGGGAATCCCCAGAAGTATTGCATGTTATGTTGTGAACATGAAGAATGGGTCTCAATGGTCTCCTCTTCGTCAGTGTGGGTCTGGATATGTTGGGCAAAGTTTTAAGTGAGGGACCTTCAAATGTGGATCAGGCACCCTCTCTGATGTTTCTTAGGCACACATCTTTCAGTTGATATCCAAGAATTCTTTAACCCATCATGAGATCTGTCAGAATTCGCAAGGGTGGGACAACAGTGATCTGTATGCACAGTCCTGTTTAAATGTTAAATCATTGGGTACCATGTGAAACATCCTTTAGAGTAGTCAGACCTGTAGTGATCACCATAAGAAGGTGTTTTTAAAGACCCACATTGCCCATGTATAACAGTAAAACCAGTAGTCCAGTAGTGAGCATATGAATCTACATACAGAGTACTGTATGTTTGTATCCACACCTTCCTAGGCAATTGTTTGTTTGAGAAAGGTCTCTTCAGTCAGAAATGCCCAGCATGTTGAAAGTACATGTTGATTGCCCATTAAAGGGGCATTCCAGGACTAAAATGTTGATGGCCTGTGCTTAGGCTAGGCCATCAATATCAGGTCATTGGTGGTCCAACTCCTGGTAACTCCAGGGATTTGCTGATTGAAGGGGTAGCATACATTGCATCACCTGCATTGTTTACTATGCCTGGTACTGCAACCCAGTCCTATTCAGGTGAATGGCATTTAGCTGCAATATCCGGCACAGGCACTACAAAATGTGCAGAGCCGTATCTGATGAACAGTGAAGGGGAACCACTTCAATCAGGGTTGTCAGAAGTTGGATCCCCACTGATCTTATTTTAATGTCCTAGTCTAAGAAAAGGCCATCAATATCATAGTACCAGAAAATCCCTTTGATAAAAAGTTGACTTCATGAGTGGTATCTTCTTACTTAGGCCCCATTCACCTCTATGGTGAGCGGGGAGCCGCCGCACGGAGCTAGCTTCGTGCCGCGGCTCTATATCAAGAATGTCCTATACCTGTCCGTGCGTGCCGACAAGTATAGGCATTTTGAATGGGGCCGTCCGTCATGTGTTCCAAGCGTGCGGAACACACGCTGGGCGTGCTGGTCCATCTGATATAAATACGGCCGTCTGAATGGGGCCTTATGCTAATACAAAGCATAACAGCCATTAGAACTTCTATGACATACGTAAACCAAGACATGACTGGAAACATGAATTAATGAAGTTCTTCTAGTTGAATATACTGTAATATGGCATTGAACTGAAAAGCTGATGTCCTATAGTATCAAACCAGGATGAGAGGTGGTATGCAACACTCACCACCACACTCCTCCACAAACTACACACATACATATTTGTCTTCAAATACAGAACAGATCAGGGATCGTATGCATCATTGCGAGAACAAATTTTGTTTTGTAGTAACGGATATGATAAGAAACTAGCATGTGGATTCCAGTAGACAAGACAGATTTTGTGGTTGTCTGCAGTGTCAACTGTAGATAAAGTAAATGATATATAGCCATATTTGAACTGTTGGTAGAATATAACAAAATATTATAAAGTTTAGTGTAGAAGTATTTCAATGGTGTCAATCAGTGTGGACACCAAGGTGCAAATCAATGTGGCTAAAAATAATTTAAAGTCTTGAAGCTGAGGGTTCAGGAAAAGTATTCCAGACTTACAAAGAAAGGAAATGTAAAAAGGAAATAAAGTTGACTTAATCAGCCACAGAAAAGCAAATTGCGGATGACGTTAAAATAAATCCCAAAAGTTTCTAAAAATACTGTATTTAAAGGCCAAGACAAAAGAATGTATGAATAATACTGGCAAAGGGATTGCAGAGATGTTAAAGAGTAGATAAACTTTTCTAAAACTTTATTTTAAAAATGTTCTAAATAGCCTAAAATGATTTTGTAATGTACTTTTTAAATGAATAATACTGTTTTTGCACAGGCCAGAGCACACATCGCCGCTCCCACCTGTGCTTGCCTCTAGCTTGGCTAAATTCTGGCTCTGCACATCTGCTATGCTAGTGTTTAACTGAGCAGAGTGAGTTCCTGTCTGAGCCTGCTCAGCTCAAGGCTTTCTATAGTAGTAATGTTCCATAGAGAGCTTTGAGCTATGTGGAACATTCTCAGACAGAAACCATCCCTCTCAGATAAATTCTGGCATAGCACGTCTGTACAGGGCACAGGGTACCGATACAGAATTTAGCCAAGCTTGAGCGGAGCACAGGCAGGAGCAGTGATGTGTGCACCGGGCTATCCAGTGTTCGCTGTGGCCCCCAGTGAAATCTGTATTTCAGTAAACTGCTGACATGTCAGCGGTGTACTAGGATAATGATTTTAAGATGCAATAGCAAGACACATTTTTAGGCCTTTTAGAACATTTTAAAAGAAGGTTTTAGTCAAGTTACTTTATAAACTCTTACTTGTCATCTGTATGTAGCAGTAAGCTGCCAGTACCAGATGACATTCGTGGGGCAGTAATCAAGGTTTTCTGTTAAATAGAAGTACAACTGCATCTGAGCAAATTAAACATTCATAAAGTCCCAAGCTCAGATACAATTCATCCATGGGTACTAAGGGAATTGAGCTCAATAATTAATAGACCACTGTATTTCATCTTCTTAGACTATTGAAACAGGGTCAGTGCCACAGGTTTGGATGATGGCAGATGTTATACCATTATTCAAGAAAGGTAAAAAGGTGGAAGTGTGTAACTACCAACCTGTAAGTCTGACATCTGTGACATGTCAGACTTACAGGAAATATTTTACATGTCACAGATGTCAGACTTACAGGAAATATTTTACATCTGTGGTATGTAAAATATTTGAAGGTATTCTAAGAGATGAGCTACAAAAGTATATAGCAGTGAATAAACTAACTGATAACCAGCTTGGATTTATTCACAACAGGGCATAACTAACCAACATGCTAGGTTTCTGTGAAGATGTAAAGTGCAAATCTGGATATTGGTCATGTGGCAGATGTGATACATCAGGATTTTGCAAAAGCATTCAATACAGTGCCACATAAGTACCCTGTACTAAAGCTACTAATGCAAGGACTAGGGGACAATATATACACATTGGTGAATAATTGGTTAAGGGACAGAAAACAAAGGGTTTTAAATAGTGCATACTCAAAATCAGCAGCAGGGTATCACATGGATCTGTGTTAGGTCCAATTCTCTTTAGGGCCCATTCACACGACCGTGTGAATGGGTCCGCATCTATTCCGCAATTTTGCGGAATAGATGCGGCCCCATTCGCTTCCATGAGAGCGGGCAGCCGCGGCTCCGCACATAAAAATAGAACATGTCCTATTCTTGTCCGCAACAGCGGACAAGGATAGGCATTTTGAACAGGGCACCCGGCCATGTGTTCTGCAAATTCCGCGGTATCCATCTGAATGCGGCCTTAAGCTCTTTATCAATGTTCTTGTAGACAGGATTGAGAAAGTGCCAGTATTTGCTGATAACATAAAACTGTGTAGGATAATAAGAACCCAGCTTGATTGTGAGATATTTCAGAAAGATCTAGATAAGCTGGCAGCATAGGCAAGAACAAGACAGAAAATATTAATGTTGATAAATGTAGAGTAATGCATCTAGGCCATAGTAATCGTAAGGCTGCATACTCATTGAATGGAATAAAACTGGGGACAACAGAACAAGAGAAGGACTTGGGTATTATGTTTACCAGTAAGCTAAGGAACATTCCTTAATGTTAGGCAGCAGCCTCAAAACCAAATAAGATTTTAGGGTGTATAAAAAAATATTAAAAACAGTGATGCCATTGTAATAGTATCCCTTTATATCCTCATAAGACCAGATTATTAAATAGGATGGAAGGTCTTTTACAGGTAAGGATTCTTTACAGTAAGAGTACTCAAACTGTGGAATACCCTAGCCCATGAGGTAATAATGGCAGATATTTAAAAAGGTTTAGATTTTAGAATGGTTAGGCTGCATGCACATGAACTTGAAAATGGCTGTGTGATAGCTGTTCAAGTAACGGCCGTCACACTGCCATTTTTGCCACCAGTTTAAGTTTATGGGGCTACTAACGTGGATTTATTTATTTTTTAATGGCCAATAAATAGCGGCTGTAAAAAAAATCTTCTATTTTTGACTGCCAGATGATTGAAATCAGTGGGACGGTTTTTAACTGCTATTTAGAGAGGAGTGCACCAATCTAACAGCCATTAAAAATTACCTTTTCAGTGGTTAAAAAAAAAATACCTCTTCCATTTGCATTTGCAGGGGCACTCACTCCTCACTGGTTGCAGCAGGACCTGCGATCCCAGGTCCAAGGTTGATGACATCACATGATCACTCTCAAAACGCAGGTCCTACTGCTTCCAGTGAAGAGTGAGTGTTCAGAATATGCAAGTGGTTGAGGTAAGTATTTTTTATTTTTTTTTAATGTCATCGTGGCGGGGTCCATTATATGGACACACACACACACTACTCACAAAACAATAGGGATATTTGGCTTGTGGATAAAATTTTAGTATGACCCTAAAATGCACTCTTTACAGCTGAACTTAATGTGACCTTTTCTAAACTTTTGAATGCACGTGTCCAAATGTTCAATGTTTCAGTACATTTTGCACAACTTGCTGTTCTCTAACTAGAAGTTTAACGGCAAAATTCACAACAGGTGTTTGATCCATGAATCAAGTTCAATTAGAATTGGTATTTAAACTGTCCTTCTCATTATGTTGTTCATATTCTGACTTCTTGAGACCAAGGCGACACCTAACAATTGATCAATAGTACGTCACCATTGCAAGGCTTCAAACAGGATGTTCTCAGACAGAAGTGGCCTCTGAGCCTAGAGTGTCACAGAGTGTCATCAGTAGGTTGCAACAGAGATACAGAAAGACTAGAAGAGTCACAGAAAGGCATAGAAGTAGATGTCCTTTGGCTTTATCCCACACCGATGACTCTTCATTGTAAACAATGCCCTGTGGATGATGTATGTCTCACAACTCCAGGCACATTTAAGGGAGGTAAGAGGCACCCAAGTGTCTAATCACACCATTCAAAACCATTTACATCAGCGTGGTCTGCGTGCTAGATGACCTGCAAGGCTACCTGATTATAGGCGTCATCGTCTTGCATGGGCCAGGGAGCATCTACGCTGGATAAGGGACCAGTGAGCCTCAGTGCTGTTCACTGATGAAAGTCCATTCACTCTGAGCAACAATTATGGCCTCCAATGATGTTTGAGACATCAAGGAGAGGGCTATGTATCAGCCACTGTTGTCACCAGATGAGCCTTTGGTGGTGGTGGTGGTGTTACAGTGTGGGCAGGTGTTTCTAGTCAATACAGAACTGCCCTCTACACTTTGTGAATGGTACAGTGAAAAGCCCATACTACTTGAATAACATCATTAATCCAGTCATTGTGCCTCTGCATGACCAACACAGGCCTAATTTCATCTTCATGGACGACAATGCGCCAGTTCATCGAGGTCGCATCGTTACGGAACAGCTGCTGGAAACTGGGGTACCTCAAATGGAGTGGCCTGCACTTTTTCCAGAGCTGAATCCCATTGAAAACCTATGAGAACAGCTGAGTCGCCGTGTAGAGACTCGTAACTCTGTACCCCAGAACCTCAATGACCTGAGGTCCGCCCTTCAAGAAGAATAGGATGCCATACCTCTGCAGATAATAAATTGACTTGTGAACAGCAGGAGATGTTGTTGTCAAACTGTAATTGATGCTCAAGGCCACATGACAAGTTATTGAGACACTGACATTCTTTGTGGGGGTATACCCATCACTGTTGTTGGCTTTTGTTTCAATAAATAGTTTGAGATAGAGGAAATCACCATTGCATGCCCTACTTTCATGATATAATATTATTGTAGCGTGAACGCTTTCCATAAATTTCACCCGAAAGCCAAATATCGCTAACTTTTTGTGAGTAGTGTATATAGATTTTTTATATATATATATATATATATATATATATATATACATACAGTGCCTTGCGAAAGTATTCAGCCCCCTGGAACTTTTCAACCTTTTGCCACATTTCAGGCTTCAAACAAAAAGATCTAACATTTTAAATTTTTGGTGAAGAATCAACAACAAGTGGGTCACAATTGTATTAGCATTCATATGCTAATGCTATGCATTGTACGCTACTTTGCACGCATTTGTATGCTAATGCTTACGCATTGCACGCTAATGCGTACCAATTCACCTAATTAGCGTACTTTTACTGCGAGTAAAAGAGCAGTTGTGATTCGTTAGCAACGCTATGTGAAAACAGTGATCGCTAGGGCTGCTACATCTGTATATATATGTGTATACATATATATATATATATATATATATATATATATATAGTGTACAGTGCCTTGCGAAAGTATTCCGCCCCCTGGAACTTTTCATTCTTTTGCCACATTTCACGCTTCAAACAAAAAGATATAACATTTTAAATTTTTGGGTGAAGAATCAACAAGTGGGTCACAATTGTGAAGTTCTCTCCTCATAGACCAGGGCACATGTAGGGCTTTTAATTTATTTATTTACAATTTGCCCTAAGGCAACTAATGCCCTTACTTGACATGTGCTCTCAACTTTCCCTATAAAACTTAACTTTTATTTAGTTTTAATTTTACTATAATTTAAATCACCCTAATTTGTGCTTTTAAAATTGTCAGTATCGCTATTTATTATTTCCTTTTCTCTGCCTATATTCCATAGCACATATAATATATGTCCAGGAGCTCCTAATTATATGCCTCATATACTATGATTCTGTGTCTGTCCCTGGGGGGCAGATGTGGGAAAAGTTTTTAGCCAGTAATCGCTACAATAAGTGTGGATCCTGATAGAGCTCCGATTAAACAAGAGATAGTACTAACAACATAGAGCAGAGTGGTGCCTGGGTACAAGCGCGCAGTACCAACAGACACAGAATCATAGTATATGAGGCATATAATTAGGAGCTCCTGGACATATATTATATGTGCTATGGAATATAGGCAGAGAAAAGGAAATAATAAATAGCGATACTGACAATTTTAAAAGCACAAATTAGGGTGATTTAAATTATAGTAAAATTAAAACTAAATAAAAGTTAAGTTTTATAGGGAAAGTTGAGAGCACATGTCAAGTAAGGGCATTAGTTGCCTTAGGGCAAATTGTAAATAAATAAATTAAAAGCCCTACATGTGCCCTGGTCTATGAGGAGAGAACTTCACAATTGTGACCCACTTGTTGTTGATTCTTCACCAAAAAATTTAAAATGTTATATCTTTTTGTTTGAAGCGTGAAATGTGGCAAAAGAATGAAAAGTTCCAGGGGGCGGAATACTTTCGCAAGGCACTGTACACTATATATATATATATATATATATATATATGTATACACATATATATACAGATGTAGCAGCCCTAGCGATCACTGTTTTCACATAGCGTTGCTAACGAATCACAACTGCTCTTTTACTCGCAGTAAAAGTACGCTAATTAGGTGAATTGGTACGCATTAGCGTGCAATGCGTAAGCATTAGCATACAAATGCGTGCAAAGTAGCGTACAATGCATAGCATTAGCATATGAATGCGTTCGCATTAGCGTACAATGAATAGCATTAGCGTACAAATCATCAGATGCATCCTCTATTTACAATATTGTTCTGCGCTCACGCGATTCTCCTGTGATCGCTAGTGCTGCTACATCTGTATATATATATATATATATATATATATATATATATACAGTACAGACCAAAAGTTTGGACACACCTTCTCATTCAAAGAGTTTTCTGTATTTTCATGACTATGAAAATTGTAGATTCACACTGAAGGCATCAAAACTATGAATTAACACAGGTGGAATTATATACTTAACAAAAAGTGTGAAACAACTGATATGTCTTATATACTAGGTTCTTCAAAGTAGCCACCTTTTGCTTTGATTACTGCTTTGCACACTCTTGGCATTCTCTTGATGAGCTTCAAGAGGTAGTCACCTGAAATGGTATTCCAACAGTCTTGAAGGAGTTCCCAGAGATGCTTAGCACTTGTTGACCCTTTTACCTTCACTCTGCGGTCCAGCTCACCCCAAACCATCTCGATTGGGTTCAGGTCTGGTGACTGTGGAGGCCAGGTCATCTGGCATAGGACCCCATCACTCTACTTCTTGGTCAAATAGCCCTTACACAGCCTGGAGGTGTGTTTGGGGTCATTGTCCAGTTGATAAATAAATGATGGTCCAACTAAACGCAAACCAAATGGAATAGCATGCCGCTGCAAGATGCTGTGGTAGCCATGCTGGTTCAGTATGCCTTCAATTTTGAATAAATCCCCAACAGTGTCACCAGCAAAGCACCCCCACAACATCGCACCTCCTCCTCCATGCTTCACGGTGGGAACCAGGCATGTAGAGTCCATCCGTTCACCTTTTCTGCGTCGCACAAAGACACGGTGGTTGGAACCAAAGATCTCAAATTTGGACTCATCAGAGCAAAGCACATATTTCCACTGGTCTAATGTCCATTCCTTGTGTTCTTTAGCCCAAACAAGTGTCTTCTACTTGTTGCCTGTCCTTAGTAGTGGTTTCCTAGCAGCTATTTTACCATGAAGGCCTGCTGCACACAGTCTCCTCTTAACAGTTGTTGTAGAGATGTGTCTGCTGCTAGAACTCTGTGTGGCATTGACCTGGTCTCTAATTTGAGCTGCTGTTAACCTGCGATTTCAGAGGCTGGTGACTCGGATGAACTTATCCTCCGCAGCAGAGGTGACTCTTGGTCTTCCTTTCCTGGGGTGGTCCTCATGTGAGCCAGTGTCTTTGTAGCGCTTGATGGTTTTTGCGACTGCACTTGGGGACACTTACAAAGTTTTCCCAATTTTTCGGACTGACTGACCGTCATTTCATAAAGTAATGATGGCCACTCGCTTTTTTTTTACTTAGCTGCTTTTTTTCTTGCCATAATACAAATTCTAACAGTCTATTCAGTAGGACTATCAGCTGTGTATCCACCTGACTTCTGCCCCACACAACTCATGGTCCCAACCCCATTTATAAGGCAAGAAATCCCACTTATTAAACCTGACAGGGCACACATATATATATATATATATATATATATATATATACACACACACACACACACACACACTGAGGACACTTTGGGAAGGCCATAATATATACCAAGGGCACTGCAGGGTTGGGATTTTTAAATACAAAAGCCCATAAAATTCATCAGTGTTTAATATCCGTTAAAAACTGATGCAAAATAGCCTTGAAAAACAGGCAGTGTGTCTGTTTTTAGTGGTAGTTTTTAATTTTTTTTTTATTATTGTGTGTATGTAGCCTTATAATTATTCAGTAATTCACTGATGTGTGAATTAAGCATTAATATGACACCTATATTAATCCTATGGCAAAGTGAATGGCATTTAAAAGAAAGAAAACATCTTAATAACATCTTACAGAGTTTTACAGAGCTTGCATGTTGGGACACCTTGATTGTGTAGCTCAGTTGCATAGCCTCTGGTGCACTGCCATACTGGTTCTTTGATCATATGCAGGAGTCCTAAGGGGACATCCATGGCTATTGCATGTGCACTATGGATCCATAACAGAGAGGTATATATGCTGTGATGTGCTGCTCATACATAATAAAGAATTTGATGCCAAATTAAAATGTATGTTCACAAAGGCCAGAAGTCTAGCAAGCAAAATGGGAGAGCTTGAAGCCCAGATACTGGAGAAACATATTCATATATCTGGTGTTGCTGAGACATGGCTGGACTCTTCTCATGATTGGGCTGTAAATATTTAAGGATTTACACTCTTTAGAAATAACAGGGCTAACAGAGTTAGTTTGTAGAAGATCCTACTAGAGGCAATGCTCTGCTGGATCTAGTAATTTCTAACAATGCAGAGCTTGTGGGAAATGTCACTGTCCATGAAAACCTTGGTAACAGTTACCACAATAATATATATAATAATTATATTCCAACTAAACTGTAATAAACAAACTCGGGTTGGTAGGGCAAAAACACTTAATTTAAAAAAGACGAATTTCCCAGGGTTGAGAGTGCTGTACTTCAGGACATACAGTAGACTGGGAGCAACTATTGTCACATAATGACACTAATGCTAAATGGGGGTGCTTTAAATCTACTTTGGATAAGTATATTGTTAATGGGGTATTCCAGTTACCATAAGTACAACTTATGTTTTAGACTAAATCATCATCAATAATTGCCTAATGTAATGCCAATTTCACAAATTTACCATTCAGTAGTTAATAAAAGTAGTGTTCTTCCTCTGCTACCCACTGTGTTTCCTCATAAGTTACCATGGCATCGACCTGTAGTTCTGAGCCTTTGTTAGGTTGAGCATGCTCAGTGTGTAGAGTAGAGGGGGCATGACTGGACAGAAATATCAAGCAGCCAATCAGTAAACATCAACACTCATTAACAAGCAGAAACTTACAGCAGGAAAGCTAGTCATTGTGGGGATTGTAGTTTTGCGAGGGAAGATCAGACGCCATGATGCTCTCAGTCAGTGGCGTACATAGAGAAGTAAGGGCCCCAAGGCAAGGATCAAACCAGCCCCCCCCCCCACACACACACACACGACAGAAGGGTTTCTGCCTAAACCCCTTTCAATGACCCTTGAGCCATATTTTTCCACTGCCTTGCTTGCTAAAAGTTTTTTCTTTAGAGGGTAGAGTCCTGACCATGTTTTCACCCCAGTAGAAAAGGAGATAATCCCAACTGGGTCCCCTCTAGCCCTGGGGCCCATAGAAGTCGCATGGTCTGTCGCTATGGTAGTTACGCCCCTGCTCTCAGTGTGCTGAAGGCTCACTCAGGAGCTAGACAAATGGTTTGTAAATTGAAGCTCTGGTTATAGGTATGGATTCTGGTTGGGTCACAGCTTGCACCCTTAATGCAGTTTTTCAAAAATGAAGTCACTTTACTGGAATACCCCTTTAAATACACTCCTAGAGGTAACAAGTATAAGCGAATACAATTAAACCCTACATGGCTAACAAATAGTGTAAAAAGGGCAATAAAAGGACAAAAAGAGAGCCTTTAAGAAGTACAAATCTGAGGGGTCAGCAGTAGCCTTTAAAAAGTATAAAGAACTAAATAAATTATGTAAGAGGCTAATAAAATAAGCTAAAATACACAATCAGGGGCGAGCTGGGCCGGGGGGCAGGAGGGCAGATGCCCCCCGGCCAGTGGATGTCAGGGCCGCTGCGGCTACTGAATTCAATTGTATCTGCATCCACTAGATGCAGATACAATTGTGCCTGCAGCAGCCAGCGCCGGTGGAACAAGGGAACCTCCGGTTCCCTGCTCCGCTATTCCCGATGGCTGGCGCACTGATGTGACGTAGGCGACGCGATGACATCGCGCCGCCTGCAACGTTCCTAAGGAGCAGACCCGCCAGAAGAGGCCGGGTCTGCATCGTGGGACCGCGCCTGGACAATTAATAAGTATAAACTTCCCTCCCCCTATACACTCTACATGCAGCCCTAAACCTAATATTGGCCCTCGCCTCCCTATTTCTAATCCCCAATACTGGCCCTGCCTTACCCTAACCCTAATACTGGCCCCTGTCCCCCTAGTACTGACCCCCAATACTGGCCCTGCCTTACCGCTAACCCTGGCCTCTGACCCTCAATACTGACCCTGCATTGACCCCAACCCTAATACAGGTCCCTGACCCTAAAACTGGCCCCTAATACTGGCCCTGCCTGACCCCTAACCCTAGTACTGGCCCCTAACCCCTACCCTGGTACTGACCTCTAACATTGGAGCCCTAACCCTGATACTGGCCCCTGACCCCCTAGTATTGACCCCTAATACTGGCCCTGTCTCACCCCCCTAACACTGGCCCTGTCCCATCCCTAACCCTAGTACTGACCCCTACCCTAGTACTGGCCTCTAATCCTGGACCCCCTAACCCTAATACTGACCTCTAATACTGTCCCTAATATTGACTGCTAACCCTAATATACTGTACTGACCCCTAATACTTTCTCTAGCTCTAATACTACGCCATACTGACCCCAACCATACTACTGACCACTAACCCTAAGGCTATATTCACATGACCATATGTGTTTTGTGGTCCACAATTATGGATCCACAAAACACGGATACTGGCCATGTGCGTTCCACATTTAGAAATGCCTGTTCTCGTCTGCGATTGCAGTCAAGAATAGGACATACTCTATCTTTTTTGCAGGGCCGTGGAACGGAACTACAGATTTGCGGCCCTATTAAAGTGAATGGAAATATGATCATGTGAATGTACCCTAATGTTGCCTCTAACCCCAATACTGGCCCTAAGGGTGCATTCAGACGACCATATTTCTGGGTCTGCATCCGTTCCACAATTTTGCGGAACGGGTGCTGACCCATTCATTTCAATGGGGCTGCAAAAGATGCAGACAGCACACCATGCACTGTCCGCATCCGTAGTTCAGTTCCGTGGCCCCACAAAAAATATAGAGCATGTGTCCTATTCTTGTCCGCAAGAATAAGCATTTCTATACAAGGCTGGCATAGTGCGTTCCGCAAAATGTCTTTTGCAGATCCACAATTTGGGGACTGCAAAACACTTTCGGTCGTCTGAATGTAGATTTATGCTAATACTACGCCTAAACCTAATACTGACCCCTAACCCTAATACTGGCCCCTAACTCCAATACTGGCCCTTAACTCTAATACTGGCTCTAATATTCTAACACTAATGCTAATCCTATCCCTAAATCTGACCGGAACCTTAACTACAACCCCCAATACTTCACGTGCCTCACACAGTGACCATAATATATGACTGTCCACATATATCTGTACACACTGCATCTTTTATACCTCACACCCGACACATAGTATACAGCAGTGTACTGATACATCAGGTACAAGGTATAATAGATGCAGTGGGTAAACATATATAATATACAGTAGTGTACTGATATGTGAGGTACGAGGTATAATAAATGCAGTGTGTACAGATATATAGTATATACAGCAGTGTACTGATATGTGAGGTATGAGGTATAATAGATGCAGTGTGTACAGATATATAGTATATACAGCAGTGTACTGATATGTGAGGTATAATAGATGCAGTGTGTACAGATATATAGTATATACAGTAGTGTACTGATATGTGACATATGAGGTATAATATATGCAGTGTGTACAGATATATAGTATATACAGCAGTGTACTGATATGTGAGATATGAGGTATAATAGATGCAGTGTGTACAGATATATAGTATATACAGCAGTGTACTAATATGTGAGGTACGAGGTATAACACATGCAGTGTGTACAGGTATATAGTATACAAAGCAGTATACTGGTATGTGAGATACGAGGTGTAATTTATACATCACACCTCCCATGTCAGTACACTGCTGTATATACTATATATCTGTACACACTGCATCGATTATACCTCGTACCTCACATATCAGTTCACTGCTGTATATACTATATATCTGTACACACTGCATCTATTATACCCCATACGTCACATATCAGTACACTGCTGAATATACTATATATCTGTATATACAGCAGTGTACTGATATGTGAGGTATGAGGTATAATAGATTACTAGCATTAGGGGCACTGTGTGTGGCACTATACACAGAGGGCATACGACACTGTATACAGAGGGCACAGTGTATGTGGCACTATATACATAGGCTCAGAGTATGTGGCACTATATACAGAGGGCACAGAGTATGTGGCACTACTATTGGGGACCCTGTGTGTAGCACTAATGCTGCTGTTATATTCAGGGCACAGCATGTGGCACTAAGAGGAGTTTGTGTCAGTATGCAGGGTGCCAATGTGTTGGTAAAGCGTGAAGCTGAAGAGATCTTCTCGGCAAAATCTGCAGAGCTGAATTGTGGACGGGAGAAGTCATCATGGTGGCCTGAACCAGATGGGGAAGAACTCAGGAGGAGACGCCACCTGTAAGTCACTAAATGGAAATGATTATTCTGCTCCTGACTGTGTATGATGATTGCTGTAGTCACCTGGATGATCTACAGCTGATGATGGGTGGTAGCATGCTGTTTTGCACAACAACAACTCCCAGCATCCCTTTACACTTGTTCAGGCTATACTGGGAGGTGTAGTTTCACACCGTACAAGGTCATATGACGAGGGCTGACCTGACTACTCAGATGGTATCTGTACTGAACCAATAAAATCTGGTGATGGATTTATGTAGTGAACTTGGTTCTGGTGATGTATTTATGTAGAGAACTTGGTTCTGGTGATGTATTTATGTAGAGAACTTGGTTCTGGTGCTGTATTTATGTAGTGAACTTGGTTCTGGTACTGTATTTCTGTAGTGAACTTGGTTCTGGTGCTGTATTTATGTAGATAACTTGGTTGTGGTGCTGTATTTATGTAGTGAGCTCGGTTCTGGTGCTGTATTTATGTAGTGAGCTTGGTTCTGGTGCTGTATTTATGTAGTGAATTTGGTTCTGGTGCTGTATTTATGTTATGAGCTTGGTTCTGGTGCTGTATTTATGTAGTGAGCTTGGTTCTGGTGCTGTATTTATGTAGCGAACTTGGATCTGGTGCTGTATTTATGTAGTGAGCTTGGTTCTTGTGCTGTATTTATATAGTGAACTTGGTTCTGGTGCTGTATTTATGTAGAGAACTTGGTTCTGGTGCTGTATTTATGTAGTGGGCTTGGTTCTGGTGCTGTATTGATGTAGTGAACTTGGTTCTGGTTCTGTATTTGACTTAACCCCTTCGCGACCAGCGCCGTACATGTACGGCGCTGGGGCGATGCAGGCACATGGCGCCCGCTCGCGGGTGCGGCGGGCGTCATGGCCGGCAAGTCTCTGCTGTTTCTAACAGCAGAGACTTGCCGCTACTTACCGCCATCGGCGGCGTCTTCCGGGGTGACTAGATGCCGTGATCACACGTGATCACGGCATCTAGTTGCGTCTAAACCCGGAAGCGTTCGCTTCCGGGTGGTGTACAGACACCCCGTGTGGCCAATCGGGGTGTCTGTACACCATATGAAAACTGTAATCCTCGCTGGTGAGGATTACAGTTTTCAAAGTGCAATTCTTATTCTGGCCACTAGATGGCAGGCCAGGATAAGAAATGAGCAATTGATGGATTTCTGAGTCTATAAAACCCAGAATTGCTCATAAAGAAAAAAAAAAAGCCACAATTTATAAGCCCATATTTGAGCTTTCTAATAGTAAAAAAAAATTAAAAAAAAATGTTAAAAAATATATAAAAAATAAAAAAAATGTAAAAGTTCAAATCACCCCCCTTTCCGTATAAGTAAAAAATAAATACCTAAATAACAATAAATATAGACATCATGGGTATCACCGTGACCGAAAACGCCCGTACTTTTAAAATATAAAAAAAAAATTCCAATACGGCGAATTGTGTGGCGGAAAAAAGCGTCCAAATGGCGATTTGCCGTTTTTTGTCGCTTTTTTTTCTAAAAAAATTAAATAAAAAGTGATCAAAAAGTCATACACACCCCAGAATGGTATCAATAAAAACTTCAGATCGTCCCGCAAAAAATGAGCCCCCATACAGCTCTGTACACATAAATACCAAAAAGTTATAGGGGTCAAGATTTGACAAGGAAAAAAAAAAAAAAAAAAGGGCAACTTTCTAATTATTTTATCACTATGAAAACGCAGGAAAAACTATACATATTAGGTATTGCCGGATTCGTACTGACCAGTAGAATGAAAGTAACGGATCAGTTTTAATGCACATCGAACGCTGTAAATAAGAAACCCGTAGAACTGTAGCAGAATAGCGTTTTCTTTGCAATTTCACCCGGTTTGGAATTTTTTCCCGCTTCCCACTACACTGTATGCAATATTAAATGGTGGCGTTGGAAAGTACAACTTGTCCCGCAAAAAACAAGCCCTCATACAGCTATGTGAACAGAAAAATAAAAGAGTTATGGCTGTTTGAAGGCAGGGAGCGCAAAACGAAAATGCATAACCGAAAAAAGCTCCAGGCGCGAAGGGGTTAAGAGTTTTGTTATGGTGCTATATTTCTTGTTGATTTTGTTGCTGTATTTGACATATGGGCCTGGTTCTGGTGCTGTATTCATGCAGTGAACTTGGTTCTGGTGCTGTGTTTGACTTATCGGTTTGGTTCTGGTGCTGTGTGTATATGTGGTGATCTTGGTTCTTCTCTCTATTTGTGTGTTAAACATACATCTGATGCTATACGTCAAATACTATCCATCCACATTTTCGCTTGGGTCACTGTCACAGATTCTGTCAAAAAGACCGTACAGAAAAGTTCTGCATGCAAGACCTTTTTGTCCGGTAAAGGAGCAGCATCCTGAGCAGACCCCATTATAGTTAATGGAGTCTCTTCAGCTCAGGAGTTGGCAAATCTGGTCCCTCTAATGACCAAGCTGTTGCTATGGACTCAGCCATGTCATGTATCTGGGATCCAACATGAAAACACAACTAGCTGCCATCTTTTAACGATTTAAAGCCCTTTTACCAATACCGCCTTTATGGTAGGCGGAGTTAAACAGGTTAAGGGTGGGCCACTACACATGGGCCAGTGCTGTGTGCTTGCCCCCCAGGCCAAAATTTGCCAGCCAGCCCCTGTACACAATGAAGTAAAGGTGGCCAAAGGAAGAAAGACCAACCCCAAAACATTCTTCAAGTACATAAATGAAAAAAAATGAGAACATGTAGGTCCCCTAAATAATGGTAACGGGGTATTCATCACTGGGGATCAAGAGAAAGCAGAGCTCCTAAATTGTTTTTTTAGCTGTGATATACCGTACAAAAGAAGAGAGGGCATCTCATGAGGGTGGTGCCGCTGATGTAAATACCTCAAATACCATACTTAAAGTGGTTGTCCGGGCTGTTCATATTGAAGACCTATCCTCAGATAGGTCATCAATATCAGATTGGCGGAAATCCGGCACCCCCGCTGATCAGCTGTTTGAAGAGAAGGCGCGCGCCATGCCAGGGCTGCCTCCATCTTCCTGCCTGAACTACCTGCTCACCATCGCAGTGCAGTTTTGTGGTGCATTTTCCTATCCTATAACATAAATCTGACCACACTTGGCATAGTAGACACCAGACTTCCATCTCCACAAAACTATTGTACTTCAGAACTCTGTGGAGGAGGCAAAATGCCGCTTTTTATGAACATGGGCGAAAAAATCTTTATTTTATCTGGTGGAGCTCCTTTTTATTTTCTATTTTTCCAGATAAATTAGAATGTCATACTGTGTCAAAAGTGTAACCTTTACAAGCAGCTAGCCACAGTGCAATAATGGCACATGTGTCTCATGCACCATTACTGATTAGTGTTGATGCATTTATTTTATTAATGTAGAACCACTTTATTATAATGGCACTGTAAGTCCCTCCAAATGTTCTTCATCTATTTAATTATTGTATAAAAGTGGTAAGTTTCAACTCATAATCATTTCCCTTTTAGAGGTATCACTGTATATATATTATAAAATATAACTTTTATTTGTTATTTAATAAAAAGGAGGATTTCACTCCCCATTATTAACATCAATACACAAGAAAGGAAAAACCGATTAAAATTATCAGCTTGTCAGTAGGTGAAATATCTCCAATATGAAGGGTGACAGTATCAGAAATAGCAAACCAGTTGTGAATCATACATCAGGTAGACTCCCTGAGTTATTTCTATAATACAATTTGTTGTGTGGAGATACTCTGCATCTATCCTTTACTTAGGACCTAAAACATGCAGTGACTCATTGATTGAGATAGGAACTATAGTTCTAATGGATGGCGGCCACCGATTACCCTCCCTTATTGGAGTTTGCACACCATTCAAACTTGATCAAGCATATCAACTATCCCTATGCAGGCCTTAGGGTGGCTGCATTGATTCTAAACTGCATATCCAGTCATACCACACATACACACCAAGGACTGATTGCTATTGCTGAAAGGCTTGTTGTAGCATGATTCCTACGGAGACCTATTCAAAGCTGGCTAAAATGAAAGTAGCACTCTGCCCCTCCCGACATGTTTCGCCGACATGCGGCTTTGTCAAGGGAAGTAGGGGTATAGGGGTATATATACCCCTACTTCCCTTGACAAAGCCGCATGTCGGCGAAACATGTCGGGAGGGGCAGAGTGCTACTTTCATTTTAGCCAGCTTTGAATAGGTCTCCGTAGGAATCATGCTACAACAAGCCTTTCAGCAATAGCAATCAGTCCTTGGTGTGTATGTGTGGTATGACTGGATATGCAGTTTAGAATCAATGCAGCCACCCTAAGGCCTGCATAGGGATAGTTGATATGCTTGATCAAGTTTGAATGGTGTGCAAACTCCAATAAGGGAGGGTAATCGGTGGCCGCCATCCATTAGAACTATAGTTCCTATCTCAATCAATGAGTCACTGCATGTTTTAGGTCCTAAGTAAAGGATAGATGCAGAGTATCTCCACACAACAAATTGTATTATAGAAATAACTCAGGGAGTCTACCTGATGTATGATTCACAACTGGTTTGCTATTTCTGATACTGTCACCCTTCATATTGGAGATATTTCACCTACTGACAAGCTGATAATTTTAATCGGTTTTTCCTTTCTTGTGTATTGATGTTAATAATGGGGAGTGAAATCCTCCTTTTTATTAAATAACAAATAAAAGTTATATTTTATAATATATATACAGTGATACCTCTAAAAGGGAAATGATTATGAGTTGATACTCATCGTACATATATACTTAACTTCCCTGGTTCACTGTTTAGGGAGATTTTGAGTTTAAAGTGGTAAGTTGTAGTTGTTTTAACCGATTGGCCTTAAAATGTACCTGAGTTTTCAGAAAAAAGTTTGCATATTGCTTATGCTTCACTGTACAATTATAACTGTGAAGGATCAGTTATGTTTGGCATCCCCAATGTTTTTTCAGCCATATTATTTCCTGTTTCAGCTGCATACCTAGATGTATTTCTCTCAGAAGCAGTGGGTGTCTCCCTTTTGCCAGCACTCTACACAGTCATGTCACTTCCCACCATGTTTGTTTTCATCTCCAGATAAGGGATAATTCACACTTACAGAAAGGTACGAGGCTCCTGTGATCTTCAGAATCAGTGTAGAAGCAGTTTGTAACGGGGAGCCGGCGGCGCGATCCTCCTGTGCTGCGCCGCCGGTTTCCCACGCGATCGCAGGAGCGAGGATGCAGGATGCGAGCAGCAACGAGCAGCAATTATATTATATATTTAATTTATTTATAAGGTCACGTGGTGTTGACCATGTCACGTGACCAACATGAATGCCTTTTGAGCGCTGGTTTTGTTTGCCAGCGCTCAGCCTTGTTTAATATCTGATTAGGGTCATGTGACGCTGGCCACGTCACATGACCTATTTGGAGGCCTATTTCAACAGGCAGCCTGCTGGTCACAGGTTGCCTGTGATTGGTTTTCCCGTGACTTCCTGGTACGACACTTGGCTTGCTGACCCTTCGATATTGTGTTTGTGTTCTGTCTTTTTTTGTTGTATTTTCCTATTGTTCCCCTTCCCTTTACGCCCCAGCACTTATTCAGGCTAGGGATTGGCGCCCAGTTACGCGCCGTTACCTAGGACGGGCCGTGTAAGTAGGCAGGGACAGAGGTTGGGGCTCAAGTCAGGGCTCACTATTCCCCTCAAGTGACACAGTTGTTTTATCAGGCTCAGGATCTCGGCCAGCTCTGACACGCCCTCATTTCCTTTCAGCCATCTCCTGAGTCTCTGTTAATAGGCACAGATCTTAAAGGGGTTGTCTCACCTCCTCCTTTCTGCTCTCTCGTGCTGTTCAGAAGCCCCACTGATCAGAGTTGCAGGGGGCGTTTACTCTTGCCTTGATTGATGGCAGAGGCAAGTGGTGCTGGGGAAGTGTAATCCCACCCCTTGCCTCTGCAGTGCACGCTCCCAAGCCGCTAAAGTTTCAGAAATGTGCTCTCAAACTCCAGTGTTATCTTTATATTTGCATATATAGATAACACTGTGATGGAACATAAAGAGGAGCACAAAAAAGAAGCTAGACAGGGAGATCCCTGAACGAACGGCAGTTATCAGCAGATGACGGCTCCTAGTAACCCAGGCTGTAATATATCACTAGATGACAGCCTTTTATACTGGACATTTCCCCCTGCACGATTTCACCTGCTTTTTTATGTGTTGAACAGCTCCGAGGCTTCTGCAGTGCCGGGAGCTGTTCAACACAGTATCTATGAGGTGGCCAGGAGAGAAGCTAGTGCACATGCGCGGCTAGACTGCGCTCCCTCTTCCCGGCCATCAAAGCTCCTGCTTTGTGTGTAGTGAGCAGACGCGGCCACCGCTGCTGAATTGCAGTGGTGGCCGTAACCCCTGACAACGAGCAGTCAATAAAGGAGTGGAAAATGACACACAGCATGGAGAAGAGGCAATATGAAAAACAAGTACATTGGTAAGTTGTTAGTTACAGTGTTAGCTTTAACATATATAGCAATGTACAAGGTGAGACAACCCCTTTAACAACAGGCAGTGGACTGCAACTTAGGTGGAAGTGAGACCCCTAGTGGCCATGACTTTACATTTTTTTTAGGTGGATGCAGGCATATTTTTAAAATTAATTTCTATTAAATGAAATTGTGAAAGTACAGCGACTCTGGGAGTACAATATTGATATCCTCAGGCTAGGTCATCAATATCTGATCAGTTTGGGCTGACTCCCAGCACCCCTGCTGATTAGCTGTTCAGAGAGACCATGGTGCTCCCTTGAGCGCTGCAGCTTTTTCCTAGGCCAGTGACATCACGCTCATCGGTCACATAGCCTATGTGAGTCTCCATTCAAGTGAATAGGCCACATCTGATCAAACAGCTGATCGACGGGAATGTTAAGAGTCTGACCCCCCACCAATCAGATATGGATGACCTATCCTAACTAGAGATGAGCGAATCTATTCGCCGCTTTGTAGATTCGTATCGAATCTTACAAATTTTCTCCTCCGAAACGAATCCGTATTTTTTCGGATTTGCTTCGTATTATTTGTAAATTTTCGCAAAATATTGAATGCTAACGATACGTATGAAACGTACGCATTCTTCGTAAGGCAGGAAAATTATGATACGCCCCCGCAAGAGCGGGAAAGTCAAGATACGACCCCCTCAGAACTGGAAAAAAACAGCCCGGCCCACCAGGATCTAACTATTTGCACGTATAGGGAGTGAAGACTCCTCCCTCAGTACTCCACCCTCCTCTGAACCAGTTTAGACCAGCTCTGAACACTGATCAAGTAGCAAGCATAGCTAAAGAGCTGCGTCCCAACTGGAACCAGATGGTTTTTGGGGACGAGTTCCCTGAACCACCGCCCGCTCCAAACATCAGGGTGTCACACTCTGAAATCAAGAGAACCCCAGCTTCAGTGCCCTTGTTTTCCTTACCACCTGCTGAGCTTTCTGCGCATCGTGAGGCGGTCGGTCATGAGGCGGCAGGCGCGGTGGAGGTGGCTGGAGCGTCCACTTCGCGGCCCAGGAGGAGATCAACAACACCTTCCATAAGGCAGAACCCGATTGTGCCAGCATCAGTGACGGCCCACGCACAGACCCTCTGGGACTACAAAAATGCCGTGGAGGACTGGGTGATCCAGGTACTGGACCACCCTAGGCCAGGAGATCCTGCATTGGAACTCTGAAAGGGAACTGTCCTGTGGTTTTCGGTCAAGCGAGGGTCTGGCTTCCTGGCAGACGACGAGGACGGAAAGGAGTACTTTGTGGGCTGCAGGTCAGTGAAACGGCCGTACCTGCTACAACCTCGTCACAGCCTGTACGTGGGGGATCAGATGGAGTACACCCCTATGGCGTCCCTGAAAGGCCCCTTTGCTACCGAGGTTACCCTCCTTTCTAAGCCTCTGGTACCTACATCGGAACCAGACGTGTGGCTGGATGAACCACCAGGTCCAGGACGCTTGCGCTGCCTTCAGGAGTCCCAAGATGGCGTCCTATGGTTCAGGGAAAAGCTACAGCCGGAGCCCCTGATCCCTTGACTGCCAGCACCACCACCACAGTCCTTTCATCTGGGTCAGCTGACAAGGTCATCATTTACGTTCCAATCCACGGTGATCCACCAATACCAGCTGCCGTGGAAGATGAAGTCAGCAGCAGCCAGGGAAGCTGGGGCTTCTTCACTGGATGCAACCTTGCCGGAACCGCTGCAGCCGGAAGTCCTTACCCCCGCTGTCCCGGCAGGAGGATCTGGAAAAGCGCAAGTGGCTGCAGCGCTCACCTACGTGACCACCACCCGAACCCCGTCAAGTCCGACTTCCGGAAGAAGAGGGCAGTGGAGTTCTTCCACGGCAGCGAGCTTGGCCTACAGGAGGCAGGAGCGTCCTCTGATGTCGTTTAGTATCAGCTCAAGCGAGGAGGACTTCATGTAAGGGGCCCAACTACTGGCTGTCTCAAGAACTCTTCAAGAGGACCTATGGGAGCCACACCATGAACTGCACCTGATGGGTGAGAGCTAGTTGGCACTTTTTGTCTTTGTTTGTTTAGTTTGTACTGTGCCCGTTTGACTCTCACCCAGATGGACATGGCTGTTGAGACTCCCCCCATTCTGCAGAAAATTCCCAGTTGCGCCTAAGCGCGCCTATTTTCCTTTTTCCCCCCTTCTCAGGTTATTTGGGAGCCCCCTTTGCAAAAAGGGTTCTCTATTTGCTGCTTTTTTCTATTATCCATGTGGATTACACGTTACCTGTTTGGATTACAATATTACCTCACGTAGATTACAATTGAATTTTGAACTATGTGTTCCAGACAGTGTTTTATCATGCCAAGGACAGACTCAAACATATATCTGAGCCTTTTATGCTTGCAAATGTGAAATTGATTGCACTAAAATGTTTGCATACTTATGTCTTTGCTGTATTTTAGCTACATTGTTTTTACTGGTTCAGCAATGTTCAAGCACTTTAGCCCATTGTGTGTATTCTTTTTCTGGTACTGCAAGGTGTCCTATTATGCACTTATTGTACGGTGTTTTTAGTAAATTATGCACTTAGCTGGATAGCTAGCAGTGAGCACCTTACTTTTCTACCTCATATGGATTGCCTCTACAGACTGTACGCCGCGCCCTAGCCTCGTGCTTATGACGCATTCGCGAGTAAATAGTACGCTAAGGATTCATACACAGTTTTGTGTGCTAATGCTTACGTATTGCATACTTTTAACTATGCTGACTGTACGTTCGTAATTTGTGCAGGAATGTTCGCAAAACAACAATTGTTTTTTGAACGTAGATTCGACCGAATAAATACGTATTAAGAACGAATCTTGTCAGAAATTTGTCGAACATTCGCCAAAGAGAATTTTGGATGATTCGCTCATCTCTAATCCTGACCACAGGTCATCAATACTCTACTCTCAGAAGTGGTTCTGCTATCAGTAGCACTGTTTGCATGACCTATTAGTTTTTGCTGTGCACTGTTCATATCTGTGATATTGTAAATGGCATTTCTGAAATATGTGGAAATTTCATCAAAAAAGTATAAAGGGTAACTTCTATTCTACTGGCCTAGATATCATGTGGAATAAGTTCATATATGTCACACAATACTGCAACACCCCATCCATCCTGTCCCGGACATTGCACATTTCTCTGTAAAGAAACCACAAAGATGCCAGAATGTATTTTGCAGAAAAAAAGACTATTGCGTATATATTTTTCCAGAAAAAAGACTATGGCGTATATTACCCGAAATGCTGAGTGAAGTAACATGATAGAAGGCATCTTACTACTATTTTTGCATATTACACATCATACACGTGTTTCTTCATTTCCTGTGTATTTCACATCAGATAACCAGTGTTGCGCTGGATTTTGTGTGGGGCATTAGTTGTATCATATTCATATATGCATCCATATGCTGAAAAAATCCTTTTTAACCCTTTAATCACCAGTGGTTTTACTTATGCCCTTCCTGGCCAACTGAATGTGTTGTCCACAGACGCATAGGTCTCCAAGGTGTTACTGCAGGGGTCAGCGACCTCTGACACTCCATCTGTTATGAAACTCCCAGCATGTTTCATTCACTTCTATGGAAGAACAGCCAAGCAAGTGTGCATCCTGGGAGCCGTAGGGCTGGAGGTTTGTGACCCCTGAGTTATAGCAGAATGTGATTGTGTAAAACTAGGTTTCTCAACAATTAGAAAAGACATTGCTGCTTTCTTTCAAAAACAGTGCCACACTTGTGTACAATCTGTGGTACTGTAGTGTGGGTTATTTCATTGGAGCTTAGTGCAATACTAAACACAACCTGCGGACAGGTATGGAGCTGTTTTCAAAGAAAGCAGCCATTTTTATCCAATCCTGAACAACCGCTTTGTGATTCGGTGAAAATTTGTCAAATTGTAATTGTAATGTCAAAATTACATCTGATAAAGACTTGTGGGGTCATTTATCAAACCGATGTAAAGAAGAACTGGCTTAGTTGCCCATAGCAGCCAATCAGATTCCACTTTTCATTTTTGACAGCTCCTTTGGAAAATGAAAAGTTGAATCTGACTGGTTGCTATGGGCAACTAAGACAGTTCTACTTTACACCAGTTTGTTAAAGATTTAACCAGACCGTTGTGTGCTACGGGAGCAGGCATTTCAGCCATACCAGTTGTGGCTAAACAGAAGTCGTAATGGCATTTAAAAAGTAAACGTACTATAAATAGGAAGGTTACCTAGGACTTACAATAGCCCACTGACCGGGAGTTTAGTCAATCCTGTCACCTTCAGGCAAAATGTAAATCATTAACACCACAAGAGATCGACAATCTAGGCCCTGTGGTAAATAGGGAATAATACTGCAGCATAATGTAGCATAATATAAATGTGATAGTAACATAGGGGGGATTTATCAAACAGGTGTAAAGTAGAACTGGTTTAGTTGCCCATAGCAACTAATTGGATTCCACCTTTCATTTTTGACAGCTCCTTTGGAAAATGAAAATTGGAAACATAGAAACATAGAAGATTGACGGCAGAAAAAGACCACCTGGTCCATCTAGTCTGCCCTTTTATTATCCTTTTATTGTTATCTTAGGATAGATACATGTCTATCCCAGGCATGTTTAAATTCAGTTATTGTGGATGTATCAACCACCTCTGCTGGAAGTTTGTTCCAAGCTTCTACTACTCTTTCAGTGAAATAATATTTTCTAATGTTGTTCTTGATTTGTCCCCCAACTAACCTCAGATTGTGCCCTCTTGTTCTTGTGTTCTGTTTCTTATTAATAACCCTTTCCTCCTTAACTTTATTCAGTCCTTTAACATATTTAAAGGTTTCAATCATGTCCCTCCTTTCTCTTCTTTCCTCCAGACTATACATATTAAGAACTCTGAGTTTTTCTTGGTAAGTTCTATGCTTTAGACCTTCCACCATTTTTGTAGCTCTTCTTTGGACCCATTCTATTTTAGCAATATCCTTTTGCAGGTGAGGTCTCCAGAATTGAACACAGTATTCCATATGTGGTCTCACTAGAGCTCTATACAGAGGGATCACAATCTCCCTCTTTCTGCCTGTTATACCTCTAGCTATGCAGCCAAGCATACGATTTGCTTTCCCTACCACCTGGCTGCATTGGTTACTCATTTTGAGGCTGTCAGAGATGACTACCCCCAAATCTTCTCTTCTGAGGTCTTTGTTAGCACAGAACTGCCAATATGATACTCAGATAGAGGGTTTCTTGTCCCCAAGTGCATTATTTTACATTTGGAAACATTGAACTGCAGTTTCCATTGTTTTGACCACTTATCTAATAAAGATAAATCATTCTCCATATTACCGACACCTCCTGGAACATCAACCCTATTACACACTTTTGTGTCATCAGCAAACCTTCCCTTCCAAGCCGTCCCTTATGTCACTTACAAACATGTTAAACAGAACAGGACCCAGAACAGATCCTTGTGGCACCCCACTTGTAACCAGCCTCTGCTCAGAATGCACTCCATTAACAACAACCCTCTGGTATCTGTCCTTCAGCCAACTGCAGATCCACTGAACTATCCAGGGGTTAAGTCCAATTTTTGATAACTTCTCTATCAGCTCTTTATGGGGAACCGTATCAAAAGCTTTACTGAAATCCAGGTAGGCAATATCCACAGCACCACCTTCATCCAGCACTTTAGTTACATAGTCAAAGAAATCAATGAGATTAGTCTGACATGATCGGCCCTCAGTAAAGCCATGCTGGTTTGGGTCCATCAAGTTGTTTGTTATTAGATGGTCAATTACCTTCTTTTTTAGAAGAGTCTCCATCATTTTTACCACTACAGATGTCAAGCTGACTGGCCTATAGTTACTTCTTCTCTACTACCCTTCTTGTGAATGGGTACAACATTGGCCATTCTCCAATCATCAGGAACATCTCCTGTAAGAAGGGACTGATTATACAGATTAGTCAGGGGGTCAACAATCACAGAATGGAGTTCTTTAAGAACTCTGGGGTGGATGCCATCCAGACCCATTGCCTTATTTAACTTTAGTCGGACAAGTTCCTCTAGAACATCAGCCTCTGAAAACACTGGGGCTGAAACCTTACAACTAGAGGCAATGCTATGTCCAGCCATGTTCTGATTATAAAAGTCACCATCTGAAAAAACTGAGCAGAAGTAGTTATTCAGAGGGTCAGCGACCGTCTTATCCACATCTATATACAGATTTTTTCCATTGCTAAGTTTTGTAATGCCGCAGTTTTTCTTCTTCCTGTCGCTAATATATCTGAAGAAGGTTTTATTACCTTCCTTAACAGATTCGGCCATTTCTTCCCCCTTTGAAGCTTTAGCAGCATTAATAATCTGTTTTGTCTTCCTCTGTATAATTTTATACACTTCTCTGTCCGCTACACTTCCAGACTCTTTATACCTCTTATAGGCAGACTTTTTATCATATAGCTCTTACCTCTCTAGTAAACCATAGTGGATTTCTCTTTCTTTTCCTTTTGCTAATTTGTCTAACATATAGTCTAGTTGCCTTTAAGAGGACTTCTTTAATCTGGTTGCTATGGGCATCTAGGTCAGCTCTACTTTACACCAGTTTGATAAGTCTCCCCCATAGTTTGTAAGGCTGAAAAAAGACATCTGTTATACTGCAAGTTGATCCAGAGTTGATCCGACACTTGGGACCCCCGCCTATCAGCAGTTTGAGAAGGCGAGTGCGCCACGGCCTTATCCGTGCTTACAAGCACAGTGCTGTACATTGTATAGCGGCTGTGCTTGGTATCAGAGCTCACTCTCATTCACCTCTATGGGGTTGAGCTAGGTCATTTGACCAATGAATGTGTCATCACTTGGCCTAGGGAAATCTGAGAAAAGGCTATAGTGCTACTACTAGCGCTGGTGCCTTCTCAAATAGCTGATCAGTGGGGGTCCCAGGTGTTGGACCCCCACAAATCGGATAATTATGGTTGAGCAAAATGAAGTATTGGAAGCGGAATTCGATCTGAAGTTTAGGAAAACTTCAATATGCAATGAATCTGAATTTCCTGACGCTTCATGGGAATTCATTACTTTTTCTTAAAATGGTGACTGCACGTGTTACACAGTGAAAGTAAGAAGCCCGGGAACACAAGATCACCCATAATGCTGTGCAGCCAGCCAATCCGCAGATAGCCATCCCCAGTGATGTCAATGTCACAGCCCTATAAAACCCTCATCCCGCACAGTCTCCGCCATTGTCCTGTAAGCTGAGCATAGGGAGAGACGTGGCAAGCGCTCATGCGCTAGGGACAATGTTGCTGAAAATGATTAATAGAAGAATATTGGAAAGGGAGAGTACAAGGACAGTGCAGGGAGACTTCTTCTGCATCAGTTTTATTTATTCCTACATTTACTTATTCCATAAACTAAGATATGTAATAATAAGATGGAAGCCTTTATTATTCCACTGTCAGGGGCGTACATAGAATTCATTGGGCCCCATAGCAAGAATCTAAATTGCGTTCCCCTAACTCCGCTCACTACCCACCCAGGCCACGACGGGAATAAGCCTCCCTAGTGATGCTGTGAAGGGACACAAAGATGGGCATAACTACTGTGACGGACACGAAGGTGGGCATAACTACAGTGAGGGACCACAAGGAGGACATAACTACTGTGAAGGGGCGCAAAGGTGGGTCAGTTCTGGGCTACTGGGCACCTTGTCCTCTATGTAAGCAATTCAAAAGAGTTCATGGGGGGAAGGGGACCTGGAGCACACTGTCCTGAGTCCTCTATTTAATAATGAGCCTTATGTACACAACAGTGTCCCCCCGACCCCACAGGAACTCTGCTTGCTGCTGCCCTCTGTGTTCCCCCCACCAATAATCCTGTGGTCAGGTGGCACAAAACAGGGGCAAGTGTTGTTGGGCTGGCAGCGGTGGTGCTGGGGCTGTTGGACTCCATTCTCAGGTCCGATGGGTGGCTGAGGCAGACAGCGCATGAGCGCGCTATACAACTGCCACGCACGCCAGCCTTCACAGTTCTGTATACCGCTCCTGCTGTGAGCGATACACTAGCCAATCAGCAGCAGGAGCTTTGCACTGCTAAATGCTGATTGGCCAGTGCAGTGCCCAGCAAACAGAAGAGAGAGCGTTGTGCTGGAGGCTGGATGTCACTGGACTTGGTGCACTGTGCACAGAATGGGGGAGGGGGTCCCTGAGCAGAGGGGAAGCAGTGTCTGGGATGGAAGACGAGTGGGGCGCCTGTGTCAATGCCCGATAACTAGCAACCATAAAATAGGGGATGGGGCCTTCCATGTGCTCCACCCCCCCTCCTCCTGCCACGGGCCCCATAGCAGCTGTGTGGTCTGCCTATATTGGTGGTACGCCACTGTCCACTGTCAGCATGCCAACCAATACCATCTATTCTGCACCCCTTAGGAGGCCAGGTCTTAATGATGACCATCCTCATCTTTTGCTGGCTTTACTTCTTCCAAATCATCCTTCAAAGTCTCTATGTCCTAGAAAATTCAGAAAGATGCAGAGAGCTAGATGTTCTTGATGGTATATTCTCATTGATATAAGATGATGTGGAAAAGGAGGAAAAGCAGATGGCAGAAGAAGGGCCCCCACCTGTAGTACAGGAGAGCGCTGGGGTTGGAGAAGTGGGTATGCCAGAGCTGATTAATATTCTGTGTTTACTGTCAAATAACCTGCAGGAGATTGCAGGCCAGAACAGCAATAATAGGCATATTGTACCTCCAACCTAACCAGTCAAACTCCATACCAGCAACAGCCACTGGTTAAATGTGCATTAAAGGTGCCACAAGGCCTTTAACAGTGAAGATAAATAAAGGGAAGATAAATCCCTCAGTTAGAGCCTACAATATATACACAACAATATTTTTCCTCTGTTTTTTAAAAGGACAGCACACTGACGGATACAAGTCAGTGGGGCTGTTCACACATCTGCTTTTTTAACATTTTTTAATCCATCAGCGATAGCCGTGCTTGCACACTATAGGAAAAAGCACTGGCCTCTGTGAGCTCCTACAGTCCAGGGCCACTAAATAGGTTGGTGTTTTTAACTATAGTGTGCAAGCACAACCACCACTGATGGATTGTAGGGTGGTCGTAACCATGGAAACAAGCAGTGTAGCATGTGATGGAAAAATGAATCCAGCCAGCAATGGAAGCAATATGGAGAATCACAATACATTAGTAAGTGCCTTGTATTAACTTCCTCTTCGTAATAAATGTTATTTGCTGAACTGAGACAACCCCTTTAAAGGGATTGTCCCAACCGCTCCCTCGAGACCCCCTCTATTAGCTGAGTGGCTTTGTCAGATAAAACATTTGTCTTGCAACTTCCCTATAGGGGTAATATCTGGCCATCCACAGTTTTTCTCAGTAATATCAGCTGATTATGGGGGACTACAGGATCTGAATCCAAAGCAAATGAGTGTGCGAGTTCTGCCACATAAGCATACTGAATATTCAAATACCGCCCCCCAAAAAAAAAAGTAGGGGGAAAATTGGCGTGCGTCTTATAAAGCGAATACAAGTGAGCACTTCCATTATGGAAGCGCTCACTAGTATGTATTAGGGGCCGGGACCCCCATCAGATCTCAGATCAGCTCACCCAGCCCCATAAGGATAAAATAAAAAACTCTCTCACCTCTCCTGCGCTGCGGCTCCGCTCCGGGTCCGGTGCTCCTCTGTCTTCTACGGGCCAGGTCTGCACTGTCCTGACAGTCAGGTGACAGTGCAGCGCCGGCTGGAGAAGACAGAGGAGCGCCGGACCAGGAGCAGAGCCGCGGCGCAGGAGAGGTGAGAGAGTTTTTTATTTTATCCTTATGGGGCTGGGTGGGCTGATCTGAGGTCTGTTGGGGGCACAGTCGCCTAATATGGGGGCTGATCTGAAGTCTGATGGGGTAGAGTGGGCTGATATTGGGGACACAGTGGGCTTATATGGGGGCATAGTGGGCTGATCTGAGGTCTGATGGGGACACAGTGGGCTGATATGGGGGCATAGTGGGCTGATATGAGGTCTGATGGGGGCAGAGTGGGCTGATAAGGGGCCACAGTGGGGTGATATGGGGGCTGATCTGAGGTCTGATGGGGGCACAGTGGGCTGATATGGGGGCACAGTGGGCTGATCTGAGGTCTGATGGGGGCACAGTGGGCTGATCTGAGGTCTGATGGGGGCACAGTGGGCTGATATGGGGGCTGATGGGCTGATCTGAGGTCTGATGGGGGTCTGACTTGGAGGTCTGATGGGTTTCTGACATGGAGGGCTGATATGGGGGTCTGATGTGATGTTCTGACATTTATTGGGGGTCTGCTATGAGGTGTGATGAAAAATATTTTTTTCTTATTTTTCTACTCTAAAATCTTGGATGTGTCTTATCATCAGGTGCGTCTTATAAAGCGAAAAATCAGAGCAATCATTTAAGAGAGTGCGTGATTTCTCTGATTATTGAAGCTATTGGGACATTGTTTCCGTATATCACAGCACCTCGATTGACAAGAGGTGTGCAACTTCCTTCTTCTTTCTGTTATAAAGCGAAAAATACGGTAAATAATAGATATACAGTGCTTTGCGAAAGTATTTGGCCCCCTGGAACTTTTCAACCTTTTGCCACGTTTCAGGCTTCAAACAAAAAGATATAACATTTTAAATTTTTGGTGAAGAATCAACAACAAGTCGGTCACAATTGTCAAGTGGAACGAAATTTATTGGATCATTTAAACTTTTTTTGTAATAATAAAACTGAAAAGTGGAGCGTGCATTAATACTTTGTTGCGCCACCTTTTGCTGCGATTACAGCTGCAAGTCGCTTGGGGTATGTCTCTATCAGTTTTGCACATCTAAAGACTGAAATTCTTGCCCATTCTTCCTTGCAAAACAGCTCCAGCTCTTTGAGGTTGGATGGAGAGCGATTGTGAACAGCAGTTTTCAGCTCTTTCCACATATTCTCAGTTGGATTCAGGCCTGGACTTTGACTTGGCCATTCTAAGACCTGGATACGTTTATTTTTGAACCATTCCTTTGTAGATTTTGCTTTATGTTTGGGATCATTGTCTTGTTGGAAGATAAATCTCTGTCCTAGTCTCAGGTCTTTTGCAGACTCCAACAGGTTTTCATCCAGAATGGTCCTGTATTTGGCTCCATCCATCTTCCCATCAATTTTAACCATCTTCCCTCTCCCTGCTGATGAAAAGCAGGCCCAAACCATGATGCTGCCACCACCATGTTTGACAGTGGGGATGGTGTGTTCAGGGTGATGAGCTGTGTTGCTTTTACGCCAAACATATCGTTTTGCATTGTTTCCAAAAAGTTCAATTTTGGTTTCATCTGACCACCTTCTTCCACATGTTTGGTGTGTCTCCCAGGTGGCTTGTGGCAAACTGTAAACAAGACTTTTTATGGATATCTTTGAGAAATGGCTTTCTTCTTGCCACTCTTCCATAAAGGCCAGATTTGTGAAATGTTCGACGGATTGTTGTCCTATGGACCGGCTCTCCCACCTCAGCTGTAGATCTCTGCAGTTCATCCAGAGGGATCATGGGCCTCTTGGCTGCATCTCTGATCAGTCTTCTCCTTGTTTTTTGATGAAACTTTAGAGGGGTGGCCGGGTCTTGGTAGATTTGCAGTAGTCTGATACTCCTTCCATTTCAATATGATCGCTTGCACAGTGCTCCTTGGGATGTTTAAAGCTTGGGAAATCTTTTGGTATCCAAATCCGGCTTTAAACTTCTCCATAACAGTATCACGGACCTGCCTGGTGTGTTCCTTGGTCTTCATGATGCAGAGCCCTGAGACTATCACAGAGCAGGTGCATTTATACGGAGACTTGATTACACACAGGTGGATTCTATTTATCTTCATCAGTCATTTAGGACAACATTGGATCATTCAGAGATCCTCAATGAACTTCTGGAGTGAGTTTTCTGAACTGAAAGTAAATGGGCCAAATAATTTTGCATGCCCCACTTTTCAGTTTTATTATTACAAAAAAAGTTTAAATGATCCAATAAATTTCGTTCCACTTCACAATTGTGACCCACTTGTTGTTGATTATTCACCAAAAATGTAAAATGTTATATATTTTTGTTTGAAGCCTGAAATGTGGCAAAAGGTTGAAAAGTTCCAGGGGGCCGAATACTTTCACAAGGCACTGTAGATAATGCAATCTCAGTCATCCATTTAAGCAGTGTATTAATTATATATATTCGGACACTTGAAGGATAAAACACTAATAAATATTCTACATAAAACTGAACTGCATTGAAGTGGTCCCAAGGTACAGCCTGTACTGTAGTCCAGAGCTGCATTCACAATTCTGTTGGATGTCATACAGATGCCGAACGTAATGCAGTGTAAATCCCAAGGTGCTTATCTGTTTACATAGTTTATTTCTCAGCGTAAAGTGTAAAATAATGGTCAAATGTGGAATGTGACAGTCATAGGTAAAAGAAAGTGAACAGTCTACAGCAGAATGAACAAAATACTACATAGAAAAAATGAACAAGCAAAGACAGCTTTAACATAGTTATTTCAGGGTCAGAACAGTTTTCATTTATGGAACCTATAAAAAAAAATGTTGAAATACCTCCTTAGAATCTTATTGTATTGTACTGCACACCGCCATGTTCAAAGAGTGTGCTTCCATGCATAGAAGAGGCCACCTACAGTAAATAATTAAAAATGTAAGTTATTCTTAAAAAAAATGTATCTGTGTAGCTGTTTGTTCTCTCCCTTATTTCTCTGTCCACGTAGCTGAGTTGACGCATACAGTATGCTCAGATCCATGCTTCAATTGCCACCAGCCCTATCTTTTAGAAGCTGTGACAGTTACAGGGAAAGAGCTGCAGCAGAAAGGGTACACCCCCTAAGAAAAAAAGACATGACACCCTCCCCAAGCCACAGCAGAAAGATCACACTCCTTTGTGCTGCCAGCTTAAAAGCAAGAAATGGGGGGAGCTCTGGATCCTTGAGAGGTACAGGGCTGGCTCTAACTTTGTTCTCAAGGAGATTCATTGAGCCTTTCATAGGCCCTTCAATGTGCTTTCTATGATACATTTTTTAATATCTTACTTCTAAGCTGATTTATGGTTACACAAAAACTGCTACTGTTTAGACCAGGTCTATTGACCAGCTGATATTGTTGTGTGTAGTCATATAGTGTAAATCCACACAATGATATTCTGCCATCAGATTCCATCTTGGGCATTGAACCCATACCCTAACATAAAGGATAAAACAAAAATGTTAAAAAAGAGGGTGAATTGCTAGAGACTGCTTCACATAATCGTTTTCAGAGCTGCTGACTGGCTAAGGCTAGTTTCACATTAGTGTTAAACATCTCCGCCAGGGAGCAAGCCTACTGGAGATGTCTGGATCCGGCATTGCTGGACGCTACCTCACACCCACCGACCTCATTCACTATAATGGGGACTGGCGGAGATGTGCGCGCAGTGGTTTTTGTCCGGTCAATTCTTGGCACATTTGCCAGGTTGTGGCCGGATCTCCGCTGGTCTCCATTATTTGTGAATGAGGCTGGACAGTGAGTGTAATTGTACCCACTAGTATATCTCTATTAGAGTATTATATTGGTGTTTGTCACAGTGACACGTTCTCTCTAAGGATCTGTGTTGAGGTGCATTTGACGAGTCAGACGAGTGTTCCTTCCCGACAGTTGGCTGCTTGTTAAGTGGAGGTGAGGCGCTGTATCTACATGCAGCAATCACCTCCGTAGTATGAGGATGAGGGATCGCTGCTGCTATACAAAATCACTGCTCCCGGGTAGTAGACAGCTGTTTATATAACACAGTCTGCTCTCCAGGAACGATAAACAAGGTGTCCGCACCTCCGATCATTTCATCCAATGAACAAGCGTTTTGCTCGTTCATCCAGTGATTGCGGCACCTTTACATGGGTAGATTTCGGGAAAAAGCATTAGTACACACTTGTGCCCAGTAATTGTCCCAAATATTGGGCTGTCTATGTCCAGCTTTATAACATACTAGCAGAAAGACCCGGCTTCGCCTGGGTATATTTCATCTATTTATTTAATGTTTCTGTGTGTCGTTGCAGAGAGAAAGTCAATGCAGCTGACAGAAATTGATTTTTACCTTCATTTTTTCAATCCCTATTGACTGCGGAGTGGGAGGGGGCGTGGTTTAATGGGACACGGGGGGGGTTAAGTCCTTCATTTCAGAGTGGCCTGAATTATAGGTTAATGCCATGGTAATTTGAGGAAACACAATGGGTAGCAGTGGAAGAAAACATTGCTTTGCGCGGGCATATTTAATCTATTTAATTTAATGTTTCTGTGTGTCGTTGCAGAGAGAAAGTCATCCTCCCTCCCATCCCTGCAACTGACAGATGTTGATTTTTACCTTCAATTGTTCAATCTCCATTGGCTGCGGAGTGGGAGGGGTCATGGCCTGACTGAGTCGGGGGCGTGACGTTGCAAGACCTGGGGCGGGGTTTTAAGTCCTTCTTTTGATGGTGGCCAGAATTACAGGTCGATGCCATGGTAATTTATGAGGACACGCCATGGGTAACAGTGGAAGAAAGCATTGCTTTGCACGGGTATATTTAATCTATTTCATTTAATGTTTCTGTATGTTGTTGCAGAAAGAAATCCAACTTCCCTCCCGCCCCTGCAGCTGACAGAAGTTGATGTTTACCTTCATTTTTTCAATCCCCGTTGGCTGCGGAGTGGGAGGGGGCGTGGCCTGACAGAGTCGGAGCGTGGTTTCCCGAGATCTGGGGCGGGGGTCAGAGTGGCATGAATTACAGGTCGATGACATGGTAATTTATGGGGACCCGCAATGGTTAGCAGTGGAAAAAAACATCTTTTATTAGTACTGAATGGTCATAGTCTAAAATTAGTCAATTTCATCTACGATTTTTGTGTGTCGTTGCAGAGAGAAATTCACCCTCCCACCCCTGCAGCTGATTTTTTTCAATCCCCGTTGCCTGCGGAGTGGGAGGGGGCGTGGCCTGGCAGAGTTGGGGGTGTGGATTATCAAGATGCTTCGAACGGTTGTAGTCTGAAATTAGTCTATTTCATCTAAAATTTTGTGTGTCATTGCAGAGAGAAATTCACCCTCCCACCCCTGCAGCTGACAGAAGTTTATTTTTCCCTTCATTCTTTCAATCCCTGTTAGCTGTGGAGTGGGAGGGGGCATGACCTGACAGAGTTGGGGGCGTGACTTAGCAAGACGATTCGAACAGTTGTAGTCTATAATTAGTCTATTTTATCTAAAATTTTTGTGTGTCGTTGCAGAGAGAAATTCACCCTCCCACCCCTGCAGCAAACAGAAGTTTATTTTTACCTTTATTTTTTCAATCCCCGTTGGCTGCAGAGTGGGAGGGGGCATGGATTAGCAAGACGCTTTACATGGGTGTATTTAATCTATTTCATTTAATGTTTCTGTGTGTCGTTGCAGAAAGAAAGTCAACCTCCCACCCATCCCTGCAGCTGACAGAAGTTGATTTTTACCTTTATTTTTTCAATCCCTGTTGGCTGCGGAGTGGGAGGGGGAGGGGGCGTGGCCTTACAGAGTCGGGGCGTGGCTTAGCAAAGCGCTTCGCATAGGTGCATTTAATCTATTTCATTTAATGTTTCTGTGTGTCGTTGCAGAATGGCTGCGGAGTGAGAGGGGGCATGGCCTGACAGAGACGGGGCGTGGCTTAGCAAAATGCTTCGAACAGTTGTAGTCTATAATTAGTCTATTTCATCTAAAATTTTTGTGTGTCGTTGCAGAGAGAAATTCACCCTCCCACCCCTGCAGCAAACAGAAGTTTATTTTTACCTTCATTTTTTAAATTCCCATTGGCTGCGGAGTGGGAGGGGGCGTGACCTGACAGAGTCGGGGGCGTGGATTAGCAAGACGCTTCGCATGGGTGTATTTAATCTATTTTATTTAATGTTTGTGTGTGTTGTTGCAGAAAGAAAGTCAACCTCCCACCCATCCCTGCAGCTGACAGAAGTTGATTTTTACCTTTATTTTTTCAATCTCTGTTGGCTGCGGAGTGAAAGGGGGTGTGGCCTGACAGAGTTGGGGGTGTGGCTTAGTGAGACCTGGGGCAGGGGTTTTAAGTACTTCTTTTAGGGTGGCCTGAATTAAAGGTCAATACCATGCTTATTTATAAGCCCACGCAATAGGCAGCAGTGGAGGAAAACATCTTTTATTACTACTGAACTGTAGTAATAGAAAAACACATAGGTTATATTTATGGTAACCGGAATACCTTTAACAGTGTCAGTAAATAGAAATGGATGAGATCCTCAGCTGCTGATAATTACCTGGTTGTTATGGAAACCTGCCCTCCCTGTGTGCCTTTGCAGAGAATGGCAGTTGGAGTTTAAAACCAAAGTTCCCAGTTGTAATGTTGGCTAATGGAGATCATATTTTGGGAATATCTCAGGAACGGTATGTCCTAGAGAGATGAGACCTGGTCTAAAACCTTCCCGGACACCTGATGTACCTGTGTGCCGAATTTGGTGAAAATCGGTCCAGTAGTTTGGTCGCGCATAGAGAACAGACAGACAGACAGACAGAAACTCATTTTTATATTATTAAGAGATAAGTGTGTCTGTACATTGTAAACACTGTAATCTGATCATCAGAGAAGACAGCAGAAGGAATCAGTAAACGATGAAGAAAAAAACAATGTGTGCTTGAATTTTACATCATTTCATAACACATCACGACTTGTTAGTCAATTCCTCGTTTTATCTTTGTAACTGAAATGAGCCCTCACCCTTCCTGTCTGAGAGGTGCGGAGCTGTCAGAACTTCCTGAGTTGGCACTGGCAACTTTGTTTTCTTTCTATAGTTAGATGAATTGATTGTGTCTATACATTTCTATTTCACTTTATAAAAATGTGATATTTCATATTTACAGGCAGTTAAAGGGGTTGTCCAAGTTATTTTTATTGATGATAGGTCATAGGATAGGTCATCAGTATCAGATTGGCGGGGGACACCAGGCACCCCCTCCGATCGGCTGGTTGAAGAGTAGGCCAACACAGCCTTCTCTTCATTGTTTACCTGTAGTCTCAACAGCAGCGGTGACCAGGTGTAACTACAAGAAACCGTCCCATTCACTTCAATGGGACGGCTCCTGCCTGTTCAAGTGACTACTACAAAGCCATCCTATTGCAGTGCACTGGACTGCTTCTTGCAGTTACACCTGCTCACCACTGCTGTTGCAATGGCAAGCAGGTAGACAATGAAGAGAAGACTGCACTGGCACGGCACACACGTTCTCTCCAGCACACTGATACGCAGGGGTGCTTGGTATTGGATCCCCGCCGATTGTTGATCCTCAGGATAGGTCATCAATAAAAATAACTTGGACAACCTCTTTAAGGAATTACATTGGATTCATTTTCACGTCAAGTATTTAGAGTATTAAAACCAGACTTTTGTTTCAGAATGAAAAATGTCATTTTTAATCAGCAATATTATACCAAAAAATGTTTTACTAGGCAACGAATAGGTGCAATTTAAATGAAGTATTATTGCAGCATTCTTTTTTTTATGTACATTACACTTTCCTCTCTGGTTGCGCCCCCAGCTGTTCCTCCAGTGGCCAAAATTCTGGTCCACCTTCTCCTGCATTCGGTGGAGGACTCACATACTCCATAATTTCCCTGCTCTCTTCCTACAGTCAGTGCTCAGTGATCTCATAGTGAAGTAGGTGAAGAAGCCAAGGAACCTTTCATTAATCCATCTGTACTTCATCCCTAATTCATAGAAAATTCATAGAAATAAATAATTACATAGTACAGTTGAAAAAAGACATAAGTCCATCAAGTTTAACCACTATATCTTTCTAGACAGTGAAGAAAAATTGGAGGCAGGGGGTATGACATAGCATAGTTCTTTTTAATAGTGGAATCACTGAGGCTGTGTGTGAGGGACTATTTTCTATGCAGATGAGGATAACAAGAGAATGCACTTCTGGGAGATGCAAGTGTGTGATGGTCACATGTGATGAGCTGCTGTCTGCTCACAGAAAGTAAAAATACCAGAGGTGCAGAGGGGTGAATAAAAAGGTAAAAAAGGTGAAACTCACACTACAGAGCAGCGTTTTTTTTACATTGATATAATTGAAATAATTGTGTGCATTACAACAGATATATTTATTTATTCATGGAAAACACATTAAATATAACATATGAGTTTTTTCCTTAAAAAAATATGCAGAATTCTGTGCATGTATACCCCAATACATCTACAACACATCAGCCTCTGACACAGCCTCTACACAATGAGGCTAATTTACCATGCTGAAATACACCTAAATTACGCTACGACTTCACCCCGCTTACGACAATTCTAAAATTGCGGGCATGGCGTGGGCGGAGAAGGGGATGAGCTGCCAGGAAGCTGTCTTACATTTAGAACTGGCGCTGGATGGGACAAAGCTATGGAGAGGACTGCGTCTCTTCATAACTTTGTCGGATCCACCACCAGCTATGGGTCTTTATTAAGACCAGCGTCTAAAACTATGGTCTTAATAAATATGCCTCAATATTCCTTAAAGAGGGTTGTCTGAGAATACAGAATTTCTGACAGGTGCCAGCAGCCTGCCTCCCCTACTGAAAGGGTCGTTTATACCTGTTGCACGGTGCTCCTGTCCTCTGTGTTGGCTCTTGCATCTCCTTCATGTGGTTTGTGGTTCTGTGTCTGTTTTTTTTCTCTCCAGCATAGGCATACTGTAGTCTCTGGATCCTCTTCAGCCAACCACTGGCTTCAGTGATGAAGTATCCACAAGAGCAGTTGGATCAGCCAATATGGTGTGGCAACAGGCAGGGCGATGCCTGTGGAGATCGAATAGATTGCAGATTCTGTTGAGATGCTGATGAGGGTGAATGGGTTCACACAGTGCCTGACAGAAAACCATGTTGCACAGTATACAAAGGAAAAAGCAAGCACCTATTCTAGTGTAACAGGGACAGTGTAGGCAAAGAGTAGAAAGAAATAATTGTGTAGAATACTAGGGACTTTGATCAGGGAAAGCTTTTAGTGAGTGAGGGGTGCTTAATAATTCAGCTGCTGCAGAACCTCATTCTAGCAGTTTTGTGTTACAAAATCAGCTGCCCGCAATAATTTTTAAAAAGCACCCCAGCACAGCACCCCAATAGCATTCGTCTGGAATATGGAATAGTTAAATAGCCTGGGTACACAGCATTCCTCCTGCTCTTCCTCCTTGCAGTCTCAGAGAAGCTTTTCAGCTGCATCCTCTCTGTCATCACTCTCCCCTCCTAGTGGGGTGCCATTTTTTTTACTAAGAAGAGGCAGCAAAACAGAACGCACTATGGCAGATAGTCAAGAGAGTCTTCTTGTTGATGACTTGTGTGAAAGCAGTCTGCGTTTAGAGTGCCATGAGGAGGAGGTTCAGGGTGGGTGGGGGACCCCATGCATAGTTGTGTTGGTGGTAGTGTTGATGCCATTTGTATCCGCCGTGATGGCAACAGGGTCAGTGGTCACAACAGTGGCACTTTAGGCAAATAGAGGGTAGAACATTGGAAGGAGGGCCAAGGAGCTTACAATGACATATCACAGCCTGAGAAAATTAATGGGGAGGGTGAGGACTCTGATTATGATTGTGTGTTGAACAGGACCTGGCAGCCAGATTGAGGTGCTGAGGAGGAGGTAACCTTTGAGGAGGAGGGGCAGCAGCAGCAATAAAGAGCAGAGTCAATGAACAGCCAGAACCTCCCAAGGAACTGCCAGAGTCAAATCTTTGTGAACTGGGGATGCAGCCAATAGTGTGGGTGCAGCAGCCCCAAAACATGCCAGAGCTAAGCCAAGCTCAGCTGCTGCTAACTCTGTGCGGATTGTGCAAGTATCTCCCATCTGGCAGTTTTTCCTCCACGCTGTCAGAAGACAACAGCATTTCTCTGTGAAAGATCTGCAAGGGTAAACAAGCAATGGGCAGTAAAACACAAATATAGGCACCACAGCACCACATAAAGCAGCATCACCTGATCCAGTAGGAAATCAGGTGTCCATCAGCTAGCACAACAAGAAATGTCTCCTCCCTGTTTCCCTTGTGGCAGCCAGGCCACCACCACAGGCAGAATGGTGTCTTTGTCATCATCACCTACTGCTTCTCTCACTCAGACTCCTCCTACTTCGCTCAGCCATCAATAACAGATTGCGTGGCCAGGAAACAACTCTACATGGCCAGCAATCCAATGGTGGGCAAGCTTAATTCCCACCTGGCCAAGGTGCTGGCGGTGCAGTCACTGCTGTACCACTTAGTATAGTTTGCTGCCTTTAGGAAGATGATGGTGTGTGCTCAGCCTCCCTGGAAGATACCTAGCCAGCATTATTTCACCCAAAAAGCCATGCCTTGTACTCTCAAGTGGCGGAGAACATGGGCTGCTTCTTGCAATTATCACTGTGCGGCAAAGTGCATGCTATGGTGGACACCTGGAGTAGCTGTGAGGGGCAAGGACAGTACATGTCTTTCATGGCCCACTGGGTCAATGTATTTTGTCACACACACCGAGGCAGCACCCCAGCCACAAGGTCAAATTTTTAGACTACTCTACATTTGTGTTTGCATAGCCCCATGTCAGGAACGTCCTCCATTTACCAATAACAGCAGGGCACACCATCCCTCCTACTCCCCCTTCTTCCTATCACGTATCAAGTCAAGCTTTGCCATGCGGTATTAGAGCTGATCGGCCTGGGCAAGAGTAGGCATACAGCCAATAACTTGCTAAAGTACATCAAGCAGCAAACATTCTGTTGGCTCTCTCCCCACCAACTCTAACTGGGCAAGGTTGTCAGAGACAATGGCAGCAACATCATGGCCTGAACCTGGTGGAAATAAAACATACTCCCTGCATGGAGCATGTGATAAACCTAGAAGTCCAATGCTTTTTAAAAAGTACACTGGCTTGTGAAAGGGACTGGCAATGTCCAGGAGACTGACCTCAAATTTCAGCCATCCTGGACATGCAGATACTGAATGGTCTGCCATTACACTGTTTAATCTGTTTCAACTCGCTTAAAGGGGTTCTCCAGGAATTGAAAAAATGAAAATACTTAAATAGTATTCTATAATAAATATATTCACAAATACTCTTCATTACTTAGAATGGCTTGTTTTGTCTAGGGAGTAATGATTAGGAGAAACAAAATGTCCACCATCCTATCAGTACACACAAAACCTGTCCTAATCACACAGCAGGACAAGTTACTTCACTAATGCTAATACTTCACTAAGCTATAGAGCTGCCTTATTCTCCTCTCTGCTCTGCTGTCAGGAATTATGATCCTGAATACAGGTGAATCTCTCTCGGAATGGAGAAGATGAGGAGACATGAAAGGAGGGTGAGGTGTGGCTAATGAGCAGTAGCACTTGAATGCAGTCTCCATTACCACAGTCTGTCCTGTCCCTCCTCTCTGTACTTCATGTCTCCTCATGAACTAAATTCCCCAGAGATTCAGCTAAAGTTCTTATCATCTGTTCTCAGGATCATAATCCCTGACAAGTAGAGAGGAGGATGAGGCAGATCTTTACCTCAGTGTTGTAAAGAAACTTATCATTATGTGTGATCAGGACAGGTTTTTTGTGAACTGATGGGACAGCAGCCATTTTGTCTCCCCTGATAATTGTTCCCCAGACAAAACGAGCCATTACAAATAAAGGTATTTGAGAATATATTTATAACTAGCAGAAAGACTTTGCCTGGGTATATTTCATCTATTTATTTAATGTTTCTGTGTGTCGTTGCAGAGAGAAAGTCAATGCAGCTGACAGAAATTGATTTTTACCTTCATTTTTTCAATCCCTATTGGCTGCGGAGTGGGAGGGGGCGTGGTTTAATGGGACACGGGGGGGGGTTAAGTCCTTCATTTCAGGGTGGCCTGAATTATAGGTTAATGCCATGGTAATTTGAGGGAAAAAAATGGGTAGCAGTGGAAAAAAACATTGCTTTGCGCGGGTATATTTAATCTATTTCATTTAATGTTTCTGTGTGTCGTTGCAGAGAGAAAGTCATCCTCCCACCCATTCCTGCAGCTGACAGATGTTGATTTTTACCTTCAATTGTTCAATCTCCATTGGCTGCGGAGCGGGAGCGGTCATGGCCTGACTGAGTCGGGGGCATGACGTTGCAAGACCTGGGGCGGGGTTTTAAGTCCTTCTTTTGATGGTGGCCAGAATTACAGGTCGATGCCATGGTAATTTATGAGGACATGCCATGGGTAATAGTGGAAGAAACCATTGCTTTGCACGGGTATATTTAATCTATTTCATTTAATGTTTCTGTATGTTGTTGCAGAAAGAAATCCAACTTCCCTCCCACCCCTGCAGCTGACAGAAGTCGATTTTTACCTTCATTTTTTCAATCCCCGTTGGCTGCAGAGTGGGAGGGGGCGTGGCCTGACAGAGTCGGAGCGTGGTTTCCCGAGATCTGGGGCGGGGGTCAGAGTGTCATGAATTACAGGTCGATGACCTGGTAATTTATGGGGACCCGCAATGGGTAGCAGTGGAAAAAAAACATCTTTTTATTAGTACTGAATGGTCGTAGTCTAAAATTAGTCAATTTCATCTACGATTTTTGTGTGTCGTTGCAGAGAGAAATTCACCCTCCCACCCCTGCAGCTGATTTTTTTTCAATCCCTGTTGCCTGCGGAGTGGGAGGAGGCGTGGCCTGGCAGAGTTGGGGGCCTGGCTTAGCAAGATGCTTCGAACGGTTGTAGTCTGAAATTAGTCTATTTCATCTAAAATTTTGTGTGTCATTGCAGAGAGAAATTCACCCTCCCTACCCTGCAGCTGACAGAAGTTTATTTTTCCCTTCATTCTTTCAATCCCTGTTGGCTGCGGAGTGGGAGGGGGCATGACCTGACAGAGTTGGGGGTGTGGCTTAGCAAAGCGCTTCGCATAGGTGATTTAATCTATTTCATTTAATGTTTCTGTGTGTCCTTGCAAAATGGCTTCAGAGTGGGAGGCAGCGTGGTCTGACAGAGTTGGGGGCGTGACTTAGCAAGACGATTCGAACAGTTGTAGTCTATAATTAGTCTATTTTATCTAAAATTTTTGTGTGTCGTTGCAGAGAGAAATTCACCCTCCCACCCCTGCAGCAAACAGAAGTTTATTTTTACCTTTATTTTTTCAATCCCCGTTGGCTGCGGAGTGGGAGGGGCGTGGATTAGCAAGACGCTTCACATGGGTGTATTTAATCTATTTCATTTAATGTTTCTGTGTGTCGTTGCAGAAAGAAAGTCAACCTCCCACCCATCCCTGCAGCTGACAGAAGTTGATTTTTACCTTTATTTTTTCAATCCCTGTTGGCTGCGGAGTGGCAGGGGGCGTGGCCTTACAGAGTCGGGGCGTGGCTTAGCAAAGCGCTTCGCATAGGTGCATTTAATCTATTTCATTTAATGTTTCTGTGTGTCGTTGCAGAATGGCTGCGGAGTGAGAGGGGGCGTGACCTGACAGAGACGGGGCCTGGCTTAGCAAGAGGCTTCGAACGGTTGTAGTCTATAATCAGTCTATTTCATCTAAAAATTTTGTGTGTCGTTGCAGAGAGAAATTCACCCTCCCACCCCTGCAGCAAACAGAAGTTTATTTTTACCTTCATTTTTTAAATTCCCATTGGCTGCGGAGTGGGAGGGGGCGTGACCTGACAGAGTCGGGGGCGTGGATTAGCAAGACGCTTCGCATGGGTGGATTTAATCTATTTTATTTAATGTTTGTGTGTGTTGTTGCAGAAAGAAAGTCAACCTCCCACCCATCCCTGCAGCTGACAGAAGTTGATTTTTACCTTTATTTTTTCAATCTCTGTTGGCTGCGGAGTGAAAGGGGGTGTGGCCTGACATAGTTGGGGGTGTGGCTTAGTGAGACCTGGGGCGGGGGTTTTAAGTACTTCTTTTAGGGTGGCCTGAATTAAAGGTCAATACTATGCTTATTTATGAGCCCACGCAATAGGCAGCAGTGGAGCAAAACATCTTTTATTACTACTGAACTGTAGTAATAGAAAAACACATAAGTTATATTTATGGTAACCGGAATACCTTTAACAGTGTCAGTAAATAGAAATGGATGAGATCCTCAGCTGCTGATAATTACCTGGTTGTTATGGAAACCTGCCCTCCCTGTACCTTTGCAGAGAATGGCAGTTGGAGTTTAAAACCAAAGCTCCCAGTTGTATTGTTGGCTAATGGTCATATTTTGGGAATATCTCGGGAACGGTACGTCCTAGAGAGATGAGACCTGGTCTAAAACCTTCCCAGACACCTGATGTACTTGTGTGCCGAATTTGGTGAAAATCGGTCCAGTAGTTTGGTCGCGCATAGAGAACAGACAGACAGACAGACAGAAACTCATTTTTATATTATTAAGAGATAAAGTAATATTTAAGTATTTTCATTTTCTTAAATCCCGGAGAACCCCTTTAAATTCCAATTTGCACATGCTAGAGCATGGCTGCATCACAGCCATGCAGATAAATTTGATGCAGTGTGCGGCACATGGTCTGAGCACTGACAGACACCCCCCCACCCCTTTAACCTTTGCAACAATGCTGGCAGCAGTCATACGTCTATTTTGAAAAGACAACCTCTGGATATGATGCTGAGTACGTGCACTTAACTTCTTTGGTCGACCATGGCATGGCCTGTTCTTAGTGGAAACTTGGTCTTGGCCACCATGCTGCAGCTCAGTTTCAGGGTGTTAGCAGTCATTTTATAGCCCAGGCCATCTTTATGTAGAGCAACATTTTTTTTCAGATCCACAAAGAGTTCTTTGCCATGAGGTGCCATGTTGAACTTCCAGTGACCAGTATGAGAGTGTGAGAGCGATAACACCAAATTTAACACACCTCCTCCCCATTCACACCTGAGACCTTGTAAAACTAATGAGTCACATGACACTAGATAGGGAAAAGTCCTAATTGGGCACAATTTGGCTGTTTTCACTTAGGGGTGTACTCACTTTTGTTGCCTGCGGTTTACACATAAATGGCTGTGTGCTGAGTTATTTTGAGGGCACACCAAATTTACACTGTTATACAAGCTGTACACTGACTACTTTACATTGTATCAAAGTGTCATATCTTCAGTGTTGTCCCATGAAAAGATAGAATAAAATATTTGCAAAAATGTGCGGGGCGTACTCACTTTTGTGATTTTTTTGAAAAATGTGGCAAGCCTGAAACAAATTGAATCTCAAAAAGTTCAATCATCTCTAATACATATCTTATGTATGATGGTAAGGTGAGTAACTCCATCAGCAGAACTGTATGTTTTTTTCTGAAGACAATATTTTACTTCTAATGTTTTTTGTAAATGAATTCTTTTTGAAACCTAAGAACTTCGTTTGTTCATTTCTCGTGGCTAAACTGTTTCCTGTTACAATAATATGAGCAGTACAGAAAATTAACCCCTGTATGCAAAATGTAACTGAATACAGAAACATTCAGTTACGTCTTCCTTTCTTAAGACCCCGCCTCTAGAACTAGTTTGGCTGAGAACTTTTCAGTTGCAAAAAACTGATTTAATTTCCTGTGCTTCTTATTTATTTTGCTCTTACTTGGTGACAAGATGACAAGACTGTCTGAGCCACCACTGAGTTGCACAGAGGGTAAGCAATGGCTGATGTAGAATTTTATCTCCACTTTGTTGCATTTGCATCTAGTTTGTTTAATTTCTGACTTCCTCATTTGATATGCCATCAACCACAAGAATTGTATTTTTTAAAGTAACAATGCATTTTGCAAACTTGATCACGCGGTTAATTATCAATAGTGCAGTCACACATTTTGTGTAGTGTTGTAGCAGTCTGTAAGATACCGTTGTAATAGTAAAATCACATTGTCTTTATGTTATTTACATAACTATGAATATACTATTCTTCTTTAGGACCGTGCTACTGTATTGCTGCCTTGCTATTATTTTCAGCCTTGTCTAAACCTATTATAGCACTTCTCTTATGAGGATGTATAGTATATACATACTTTATGATGTTTGTTGTTTTTTTATGCTGAGATATATATTCTGCATGCCACATTTTCTTGAGTGAGTAAATGGGTGAAGGAAAATCTTTTTGTAGATCCCTAAAATGGTCACCTAGCGGTGGCAAGACCAAGCTTACTTTTATCAAGGTACTACATAGATTTCCAGAATTTCAGGGTCAGTAACCGCGCATCATGAAAATATTGTAACACAGTTCTCATGTGCACAGGTGCTGCACTTTGCACCATAGCACAAACCAACTGGTCCAAGCCTGACTTTTGAGATTTTTGAATCATATGCACAACTGAGTACATATGAGAGAGGTCACAAATGAGTCATGTTTGATGCTTTTTCACTCTTTATGTAGATTTCTCTGTAGTTTATGCCCAGTACTATTTTTCATTTGACAATGAGGAGAAATGATGCCACACCCAATACACCTGATGTTGGGTTTATATGATGTAGTTTTTGTTTGGTTTGCTGTTCTTTGACAGTTAAGGGGATGTTAAATCAACGTGTGTCATCTGTGTGGGAAATTACTACATGCAGTTTTTGCAATACTTTTTTTTTTTTTGCCATATTAAAACACCCACCCTAATCCTATGTGATCGTCATAAACTATCCTCATTTATACTTTAAATGCCTGAACTGTCCTGCAAAAACTAATTGCAGAAATGAAACCTCATCTATAAAATATACATGGCAATGACGAGAATAAAAACAGGTCCAAACATAACATAACCAGCTATGCACACATAAATTACAGCAGATTATTTGTATTTGTTAAAAGGAATTTGTCAACAGTTTGATCATATCTCCCAATCATCCTAGATCTGGCAGACCAGTTCTGGATTTCTGCCACTGTCCCGGGAGGGCGGGGACATATCCCTTTTTCAACTGTATCTAGGTCCTAAGGACACAGATGCAGTTGAATACAATGATGAAGCACAGAGCTGTCAGCCACCTGCTTCTCTATTCACTGTTCTTTGTGCTCCTCAGCAGCAACAGCAGGCACTATGAAATGATGTCATCATATCTGCTATGCACAGCACCGCTGGGGATGATGGGTAGTGTCTAAATCCCACTCGCCATAGGCACCTTTAAAGGTCACACGGTCATGTGACATTGTAAAGTCACATGGATCTGATGCAGAATCAGCATAGAGGACCGCCACAGAATTACCACTAAAACATAACTTTTACTGATCAATAAAGATAAAAATAACAAACAAGGGAAACAATGGTGTAATGTGATTATGTAAAGGCTCATGTATAAAACACTGAGGGATTGGGAAAAGAAATTGAACTATCCCTATTACTCTCCCTCATACTAATGAGGCCATACCTACAAAACAGAATAACCACCCCGATAGGGGCGATCCCGTGTCAGGACCCTCCTAGAAACCCTAGTATGTCCCTGACACAGAAGAAAGTCCCATCACCGCCATTCCAAAAGAATGACAAAAAGTCAACGTAACACACCTTACTAAAAAACAATACTCAAAAAGATGTCAAAAGCACAATAACTAATAATGTAATGACCCAAAAAAAGGGTCACTAAATTGTCCCAAATTGAATATCAATCACAGGCACAATAGCAATAGATCACTGACCCCAGTATCCAGTGGGTTACACATATGTTCCAACGCGTTTCGCTGTGCCAACCTGACCCTAGCTCATCAGGGGACAACACTATTTTTGGGGTTATGCCCATAGGACAAAATAAAAGTGCATAATAAGGTGAATAGAAATATAGACAGATGAATGAAATACATCCAGACCCTAAACGCTCAGAAAATATATATCAATCAACAATATGGGCAAGTATATACCATGCCAACCACCATCTAGATTGGGACAGATAATAACCTAATTACATAAATATGTAAGTGGGCAGCACATTTGTAATGGGCAGTTCTTGCAAGTGAGCACTAATGGGGCTAAAGTTTTGTAAAGTGGCAGCAAGGGGGAGGAGCGTTTGTAAGGGGGCAGCTCTTTTAAGTGGGTTAATAGGGCAGCACTTTTGTAAGAGGCATACTAAGGGGGCAGCACATCTGTAAAGGAGCACTAAGGGGGCAGCACAACTGTAAGGGGGCACAAAGGGGCAGCTGGGACTAATGGCACTGCACTTTTGTAAAGCAGCACTAAGCAGGCAGCACTTTTGTAAAGAGGCACTAAGGGGGCAGTTCTTTTATAAGGGGGCAATAAGAGGACAGCTTTTCTAAGTGGGAACCAATAGGGCAGCACTGTTGTAAGGGGAGTACTAAGGGGGCAACACAACAGTAAAGGGCACAAATGGGGCAGCAGTACTGTGCAGGAGTACTAGCGGGGCAGCACTACTGTGTGACGGCGCATTAAGGTGGCTTTAAATTGTGTGTGGACACAAAAGGGGTAATAACTACTGTGTGGAACAACAAAGGGGACTAGGCAGGATTGGGTATGTATAGATAATCACTGGGTGAATATAGGGGCATGGTTTATTTAAAACACAGCACTGATTTTTTTCTCCTTGGGCTTAGCAAAAGTTGGGGGGTATGGTTTTGACCATGGAAAACTGTAGACAGTGCTAGGTAGAGGTTGGGGAGAGCTGAACAAACATATTTTTTGTTCAGCTTTTATTATCAGAAAAAGAGTGAAAATCGACTTTTCTTCTGCCAGACACAGCTCCTGCTGGTACCCTGCTTCACTATAAAGTGCTCTCTACATTTAGCTGCTTCACAACCCCAACCCTCTGATTTGAATGACAGATGTAGCATCCAACTAGGAGACTTCAGCAAATGAGAGGGTCTGTGAAGCAGCTCAATGTAGAGAGCTCTTCACAGTGAAGCTCAACCACCTGGGCACCTGGGCATAATAAAAGCTCCGCTAAGGATAAGTTTCTCCTGCTTTCCTCAGCCCCTACTTAGTGCTGTCAGCAGTTTTAGCATTGCCTGAATTGGCTTGAGCTGCAATAGCAAGCAAAGTTACTATGCTAATGGACCACGCTTCTTATGCTGTGCGGAGGCTGAACTAAGTGGCCTTTTCAAACAGCTGATCGTCAGGGTTGTCGAGTGTTGGACCCCCACAAATTACATACCGAGGATAGGTCATCAGTTTTAAACACCCGGAAAACACCTTTAAAGGGGTTCTCCAAGTTAAATTTATTGATGACCTATCATCGCTCCCATACAAGTCTATGGGAGCGATTCTTCCCATTGAAATGAATGGGGCGGTTAGGTTCAATTACACCTACTCACCACTACCCCTGTTATGGCCAGCATGTAAACAGTGAAGGGGAGGCAGCGCTGGTATGGCGCGCGCCTCCTCTTCAAACAGCCGATCGGCGGGGGTGTCGGGTGTCCGACCCCCGCCAATCTGATATTGATGACCTATCCTGAGGATAGGTCATCAATAAATTTAACTTGGAGAACCCCTTTAATGCCTCCTTTACTCCCACTTTTTTCTTCTACATTTTTATCACTGTGTTTTTGGTGGCCAAAAGGGAAGCCAATGGGGAAAATGCAAAAAAAAAATCTTATCTAGAGAAATCTGTTTTGAAAAAAATGGTATTGATTGATTTGTGACTCGTGACTCCCTGCATTTCTATGAGATCACAGCTACCCAGCAATCCTGGCTGCGACAGCTGTCATGCTGTGTAGCAGTACCCTTAAAGTACCCTGAATGAGCATAGTATGAGTACCCACTAAAGACCTGGCATGAGTCACCTGGTGGTACACAGAAAACGGGCTGAGAACCTACTGTAGGTGTTAGGGCTTGGAAGGGGTTTTTCGAGACAACTATGACTTTTAAAGATATGATCATATAGTTGCTTACCTCATGTACATCTCCCATGTGCTTTTTTAATTTGAACTTTCCTGACCCGTTTTCAACATGTATACAAATCACCCTAGTTTGTTTACATCCTGTATATAGCACTTCCTGTTGCCATGTCCACCAAATCATGATGCTCTTCTCCTTTCTCTGCCACAGCTCCAGCGCTGCCCATAACAATACCTAGTTACATAGACGCTCCCCTATCACTGCCCCTTTTACTGCTTTGATACGCCTATGGACATAACATCACAGGAAATAAGAAAGAGCTGCATGGACATGGTCATGTGACCACAGCCCAGAACAGAAGATAGGAGCAATAAAGGTTAAAGAAATGCATTACAATATCATAGTCACCTTTATGCGTGATTATTTAAGAGGGTGTTAATGTAAACCAGAAAAAAACCCTTAAAGAGAATCTGTCATGTTGCAATAATTTTTCTTCTTCTTAAAGTTTAAAATCTGAGGAAGATTGTAAAATTGGTTTGCAGAGCTGTTGACTTTTCCATGAATATCTCCAAAATCAGCTTTATACCACTACACATGCTTTACTGTGGCACTAAATGTTTAGGGTGTGTCTGTTCTACAAAAAGAACAGAATAAAACTGATTTAATGGCTGAACTACTGTCTGACAAGGTTGCAGAATAGGACGTTATTTTCATACAGTCAGATGATATCCACATGTGGTGGGCCCTAAGGCAACCTTCCAGCACAGATCATCATATGGTTCTGGAGTGTTGTAGCCTTGAAGACAACTGGATTGTTACTAGCAAAACACTAACCCCAATGTAGTTGTATGTTTTTATTATATTTTGCTCCTGGGACTGACATTTTAAGGGACCCTTCATGTAAATAAGTACTTACTTTATTAATAATATAAGTTTTGTCTAATTCTTCTTTTCTTTGCTTTCGGGGGTGTTCCTTGACACTTTCTGTTTGGTACAGTAGTATTTTATATTTTAATTCTGACAATAGTGGTACAGTTCCATCTAGGCCCTAGGATAGGATTTCTTTTTACAGATTTAAGAAAATTTGCTAATGATTATTACCCACAACTTAATGTCTCGTATATTAGTCAGGAGGTAGAGGTAGATAATAATCATGCAATTATGTTGAAAAAGTTTTCATTCTTACTGCTATTTTTGCCAATTTGTCAATTTTCACTTAGCATCACATTTCCTGACGCTATTATAGTAACTTTCAAGAACTTTCAGAATGCGCCCCAGCACCACCACTTTTGATCCCTGAAGTTCAGCTTGATGGTTGTCAGATGGATAATCGTTCAGCTGACAGTGTTTGGCTCTGATACATCCATTGTAATATTCCCATGTTACGTTTTGATTTTTTTTTTTTAATTCCTAATTTGTGGCACCCTCAGATGCTGTCTACTCTGCCTGTCCCTCGCCCCAACCCTGACAACAAAGTAACATGAAAAGTAATATGGTGGCAGAATCAGCTGCCACCATAAAAAGAAAACTATGACCAACAATCAAATTTCAATTCACTATTATTTGTAGGAGACCATGTTAGTTTAGCGACCATACTGTTATGCAGTGTGTAAAGAATGACATGGGCGTACACATATCTCATAGGGCCTTATAGCAAAACTCAGTATAGACCCCTCCTGCCCCACCCTGCTTCCCAGTATGTGTTCATCAAACACTCCCAGACAATGCAGAATGACCTCCAGATTTTTGATGAATTGGTGATATTATGTTAAAAAAATAGTAATGAAAAAAGACTCTCAGCCCGATTCATCCAACTTCAGTGTTAGAAAAAGTGGAACTGAGTGGATTCTGAACACTATATTATTAAATGCATTTACCCCAGACAACTGACATAGATACACTGATAAATCTCCTGCTTCCCTTTGTACAGTGAATTATAAAAGTGGCTGCTTGCAGCCACCACTAGGGGGAGCTCAGTGCATAGGAATGTATAGAGTTAACATTGACAATAGAAGCTATAAATAATCTCTTTGCACTGAGCTCCTCTAAATGGCTGCTGATGGAAAAACAGAAACAGCTGAAACAGCCCAGACTCCAAACAAACCCTACAACAGTCACATAGTGTGCCGGTACGGTAGGTATGCCTTATCCACACATCAGTGTATGGTCAGTGTTTTCCATCAGTGATTGTGAGCCAAAACTAGATGTGGGTCAAAAACACAGAACAGCTACAAATCTTTCTATCATACTTTATGGCCTCATGCACACAAAGGTGAGCCGGCCATGGCCATATTGCGGCCCACATGGGCACCAGCCGTGTGCACCCCGCATCACGAATCGCGGACCCATTCACTTGAATGGGTCCGCAATCCCGGAGATGCTGTGCGGAACGGAGGCATGAATCGGAACTGCACGGAAGCACTATGGAGTCGGATGCGGATGGCGGACCCTATTGAAGTGAGTGGGTCTGCGGTCCGCATGCAGAAGCACCAAGCAATTTGCGGTCTGCAGCACGGGCACGACCGGCACACATTTGTGTGCATGAGGCTTATCTATGAGTAGCCTCCACTCCTAGTTTTGGTCACTATCACTGATGGAAATCACTTATCGAACACTGACTGTATGAATAAGGCCTAAATCAAAAAGTCTTTGTTACCTTTCCTTCCATTTTAGCATTTGTTAATAACTTGGAATAGAAAGATTATAACACAAAGCCAACATGTACCAAAATGTAATTTCTTATATCACAAAAGGAAAAAAAAACAATATATATGGATAGAAGCAGATCTACCCCTATGATCAGTAGGGAAGAAAATTTGCTTTTCATCAGTATTAGCATGCATTTGATATGCGTAGCAAGTGAATAACAATAATATGCAAGTGATAAGAGTGGAACAAAGCAGAAGGTATACGGACCAAGAATGGCGCCCAGCAGTCCCAATCTACGTTTCCCTATTGCTTCCTCTCAGGTAGTCCCCCACCTCCCCAAGAAAACAATAGCAAAATGTATGTTGAGGTCATTGGGTGCCATCATTGGTGTACCTTTTGCTTATTGTATTTTTATAATCATTGGCATTGTCTTATGACCTTTCGTTCAGCGTTATTAGTTTATTTGAAAAACGAGGCAGTATTGCTGTGTACAAGAATATAAGAAGCCCATTCATTATGCTGTAGGTTGACTGTAAATAGTTGTGGATTTTTGCTGTATTTTTTTTTTAAAGTGCACGAGCTTGCACTGATCAAACGACTTACTGCTAAAGACACAAATGCCATATAGTAACATAGTAACATAGTAACATAGTTTATAAGGCCGAAAAAAGACATCTGTCCATCCAGTTCGGCCTGTTTTCCTATAAGTTGATCCAGAGGAAGGCAAAAAACCCCTGTGAGGTAGAAGCCAATTTTCCCGACTTTAGGGGAAAAAAATTCCTTCCCGACTCCAATCAGGCAATCAGAATTACTCCCTGGATCAACGACCCCTCTCTAGTAACTATAACCTGTAATATTATTACCCTCCAAAAATATATCCAGGCCTCTCTTGGACTCTTTTAGTGAACTTACCATCACCACCTCCTTAGGCAGAGAGTTCCATAGTCTCACTGCTCTTACCGTAAAGAATCCTCTTCTATGTTTGTGTACAAACCTTCTTTCCTCCAGACGCAGAGGATGTCCCCTCGTCACAGTCACAGTCCTGGGGATAAATAGATCATGGGAGAGATCTCTGTACTGACCTCTGATATATTTATACATATTTATTAGATCTCCCCTCAGTCGTCTTTTTTCTAAAGTGAATAACCCTAATTTTGATAATCTTTCTGGGTACTGTAGTCCACCTATTCCAGTTATTACTTTAGTTGCCCTCCTCTGAACCCTCTCCAGATCTGCTATGTCTGCCTTGTTCACAGGAGCCCAGAACTGTACACAGTTCTCCATGTGTGGTCTGACTAGTGATTTGTAAAGTAGCAGGACTATGTTCTCATCACGGGCATCTATGCCTCTTTTGATGCAACCCATTATCTTATTGGCCTTGGCAGCAGCTGTCTGACACTGGTTTCTGCAGCTTAGTTTGCTGTTCACTAAAATTCCTAGGTCCTTTTCCATGTCAGAGTTACCCAATATTTTACCATTTAGTATGTACTGGTGAGTTGCATTATTCCTTCCCATATGCATAACCTTACATTTGTCAGTGTTAAACCTCATCTGCCACTTCTCTGCCCAAGCCTCCAGTCTATCCAGATCCATCTGTAGCAGTGTACTGTCCTCTTCTGTGTTAATTACTTTACACAGTTTAGTGTCATCTGCAAAAATTGATATTTTACTGTGCAAGCCTTCTACAAGATCATTAATAAATATATTGAAGAGAATAGGGCCCAATACTGACCCCTGTGGTACCCCACTAGTGACAGTGACCCAATCTGAGTATGTACCATTAATAACCACCCTCTGTTTTCTATCACTGAGCCAGTTACTTACCCACATACAGACATTTTCTCCCAGGCCAAGCATTCTCATTTTATATACTAACCTTTTATGTGGTACAGTGTCAAATGCTTTGGAGAAGTCCAGATATATGACATCCATTGATTCGCTGTGGTCCAGTCTAGAACTTACCTCTTCATAGAAACTGATTAAATTGGTTTGACATGACCGATCCCTCATGAAGCCATGCTGATATGGAGTAATTTGCTTATTTTCATTGAGGTCCAAGATAGCATCTCTTAGAAAACCCTCAAACAGTTTACCCACGACAGATGTTAAACTTACCGGCCTATAGTTCCCGGGCTCTGTTTTTGGACCCTTTTTGAATATTGGCACCACATTTGCTATGCGCCAATCCTGTGGAACACTCCCTGTCAGTATAGAGTCCTTAAATATCAGAAATAAGGGTCTAGCGATGACATTACTTAATTCTCTTAGGATACGTGGGTGTATGCCATCCGGTCCTGGCAATTTGTCTATTTTAATCTTTTTAAGACGCAGCTCTACTTCTTCCTGGGTCAGACAGGGCACTTTTAATGGGGAATTTACTTTTATATTCTGCATATACACACACTGCATATACACACTGTAACTGTAACATGGCATTTGGTTTGGTAGGTTATGAAGTTATGATTTCCCATTCTTACATTTTAGTAGTGTACCACCTGCAGAGATTTTTCATTAATAACTAAATAATTCACATATGTAGTTTTTACAGGCTATACCTCTTTTATGAGATATCCTTCTAAAGCAGTGGAGATGGCTACACTAGCATCCATTAGAACATGGGCAGCACGGTGGCTTAGTGGTTAGCATGGTGTCTTGCAGTGCTGGGGTCCTAGGTTTGAATCTGACCAAGGAGAACATCTGCATGGAGTTTGTATGTTCTCCCTGTGTTTGTGTGGGTTTCCTCCCACACTCCGTTTTTGATGCTCATTTGTGACCAAGAAGGTCTCTTCTTACCAATCTTGCTATTCAGACCCATTAGGGAATTGTTTTGTGGCACCTAAATCCATCATTTTGTCTTAGCTGTGCTTTCTTTTTGAACCCTGGTTTTCGTAAACCTTAGTAAAAAACAAACTATGGACATTTTGACATGGCAAGCTTAGGGGAACATTTATTAAGACAGGCGATTGATACACTAGTCCTAATCCCTGTGCACTTCTGGTGGATGCGCCTGTTATGTAGTGCACAGACGCTTGCTGCCACCGGCCATTTGACATGGTTTAATCTATGACAGCTCCCTTGTTGGCGTAGTTGAAGGCCATTTTCCAGACCATGCACTGGCATGGAAATTGCTGAATGAGACGGGCCGTCTGGCCTGCCCTCTCCCCTGCCCACACCATGTTCTTTTTTCGCCACTTCACAAACATGACGAGCAGGCTAAAGTCACAAATTTTGCTGGAAAACACCTCTGTGACAAAATAATCTGCCGAAAAGTGGTGTATCACAAATAGTAAATGACCCCCATAATTTTTATATGTTACTTGTTATCTTGAGTTAAAAGAAATCTTCATTTCTGTATTTCGACGCCTCTGATAGGCTGTTTGCAAGCTGCTTCTATTTTGAGACTTTTCTCATGGGAGTGTGTCCCTCTTACTAATACATGCTGGATGTGGATCATAAAAGGAGAGAAAGTATAAAGAACAGATACAACTTCAACTGTTTTTTGAATTCACTCCTGGCTTTGGCTTCAAAAACCGCACCAGGAAATCTGACCATGCGGCCATACCCTAACACAGAGGGAGGGTTATAGCAGAGTGAGCTGGTAGGGCTTGTTCACACATCAGTTATTTGATCAGTTATTTCCATCAGTTATTGGGAGCCAAAACCAGGAGTGGAGCCTCCACAGAGATCAGGTATAATGGAAAGATCTGCACCTGTCCTGTGTTTTTGACCCACACTTGGTTTTGACTCACAATAGCTGATGGAAATAACTGATCAAATAACTGATGTGTGAACAAGCCCGTACTGCCACAAACAGTGCACTGTCTTATCTACATCAGAAGAAGCACAACTGGTGGAGTTAGGATGGTGTTTGGGTGTGTTCACACAGATTATTTTCTCTGCTGAAAACATGATGCAGAACCGCATCAGATATTTTTGAATGCATCTTTTTTCTGACGCGCTTTTAATGCGGTTTTTGATGCAGATTTAGCATGGAGATTTTAATTCCTGCTCATTTTTAATGTGAAATTCTGAACATGGAATCCACGTCAAGAATGAAAACCACAAGTGAAAAAAAAGGTTGGGGTTCATCTTGCGGATTACCCATGGAGATCAATAGGGGTGTTCTTCATTCATTTTAGGTGCGAAATCCGCTTCTAAATCTTCTATATGAATATACCCTTACACATTGGATTAAAATTCGACATGGCCATGTGCTGCTTTGGACATCTCCCCGATGAGGCCAGTCATTGACGGCAGTAGTGCACTTGAAATTTACATGCTGGCAGTGTCGGACTGGGGTGCCAAGGGTCCACCAATAAAATGCAATCTGGTGGTCCACTGTACAGTTATATATATATATTACCTGTCCACACTAGCCAGTTTTTATATGAACGTAGGCAATGTACTGTATAGCATCTTAGCGAACCAATCTATATGTTAGTCTACTGTGCCATGTGCCACCTGTGCAGGGGGTGGGGGACAGGGAGCCCACCCTGCTCAGGGGCCCACCGGTGGATTCACCTATACCTCTGTGGACCAGTCTGAGCCTGCATACTGGGATCGGAAGAGCAAGGAAGACAGCGAGGACCTATGGAGCTGGAATTGAGTGAAAGGAAGAAGGTAAGTATAGCTCTCTTAACAGTTCCTGGTGGGTGAAGGGGGGATTTTAAAAAAATGTATTGTAGATAACCCCAGATCACAGGTGCTATGTAACTGATTTACTGATCAGAAATGACATATTTTTATGCTGCTTAGCCATCCTTCATGTTTTGTAACCAAGGCACAAGACATCCTGTTTGCAAAATGATTGTCACACGCGCAGCTGCCTCAAGTTCCTAATTACTTTTGATGTCTGGGTATGTCATATGCTCCTGCCTTTGAAACTTCTGATTTCAGTTACTCAAGTGTGAATAGTAATCAGACTCTAATTTTATTGTACAGGTGTTGATAACAGAAATATACATTCTGCTGATGAGCAAACAATCCACTACAAGAGGAGAAGCAAAAAACAATGCTAAAGTAAAGGTAAATGCTGAAATAGAAAATAAACAACATTTTATCTTTTACTTAAGCTGTATATGCACATATACAAAGAGTTTAGCGTTTCTTAAACCCTTAAGGGGGTTGTCCTATCTCGCCAGGTGGCTGGGCTTATCAGTATGACTGACCTACTTTTGCCTTTTTTTATTTTTTAATCAACAAAAGCTATAACATTGTTTGGACAAAGCTATAGCAGGGCCTGTTTTTTTGTGGGGCATATTGTATTTTTGCACACTTTTAAGGTAGATATAATTTATTGAGTGATGTTTATTATTACAGAGGGAATGATGAATAATTATATGGTATTCCAAAGCAATATTGCCTCTTGCAAATGCTATGGCAGGCCATGGCACCTCCATGGGCTGACAGATGGAGGCCCCCTCCCACTGTCAGACTTATTGGATTTCATGGTAAGTATCAAATAGAATGTCTGGAAGCCGTTAGGCTATTTACTGTATTTTCAATGAGTCACTTAAAAACTTTCAGGGTATGCATCTCAGCATTAAATATCCTGTACAAACTATGAATTATACTTGCTAGTCCTGTGATTACAGCAGCCTCTCCAGTGATTCAAACAGGTGATTTTTGGGTTGTTTGGGAGTAATATCTCCTCAGGTGTATACGTTACTCACACTAGGATGGGGGAATGGCACGGCTAATATGAAATAGGTTTGTAGACAGAGTGACAGTGACTGGGCTGCAGCTCCACTGTAGAAGCAAAAAATGACAACCACTTCCTGTTGGTGAATTAGGAAGAAGGAAAGGTCTGCATTATGGGCTATAGAACAGCCAAGTTTTAAGGGCAGTGGCTTCACAAAGGCTCTGTATATGAGGATCGAAGAGCACTAGGAAGTTTTTATTTTTGGCCAGATGTCCATTCTTAAAGAAAATGGCCATCCTATTCTATTTGATTATTAAAATTGTGCTACCTTTTTTTAGATCACAGGATTGCCCACTCATATCTACTGTAAATATCTGAATGGAAAATCTGTTAAGTTTTGCAGCAATGTGGGTAAGAGAGATATGTATCCTGGCATACTTATATAAAGACAGTAAAAAAAAAACTATGAAATATTCCTTTCTGCAGAGTAACATGAACGTTGTTTTGGGGATTCGCAAAACACAGATATCGGTTGTGTGAGTTCCGCATTTTGTAGAACGGAATAACCTCATAATAGAACAGTCCTATTCTTATCCGTAAAACAAGTTTTGTTGTTTTGCCGAACGGACATGTGGACATATGGACATGGAACGCACACTGAGTCATTTCTGTTTTTTGTGGCCCTAGTGAAGTAAATGGTTGTGCACATGGGCCAAAAAGAAAAAACAGAATGGACTTGAACAAAAATTAAGTTCATGTGCATGAGCCCTAAAATTGCCAACAGAAGTGAGTCATATGTCCAGACAGGCAAATAAATTAAGTCAACAGAAGATGAGATGGAATGGTTCCCAACATAGTCGAGGTCTCTTTACCTTTACAATTAGGAAGTGGTGGTAGTGGGGGATCACATGAGTAGGTATGGTGGAAGGTTGTGTGGCAATTAAGTGGCACTTGCAGAGACTTGTGGATTTACGTGTCCACTGTGTGATACAGGCTTGAAGTTAGTATTGCCTGGTAGTTATTCTAGCTGATGGATGTCTGACCTGTTTCCCCTTCCTGGCAGCAGGGTCTGCGAAGCTGAATTTTGCTGGTCACTCTGCTGACTTTATCCACTGTAGCTTTGGCAAAAGCTGTGTGTTGACTATGGTAATCTTCCTGGAGTAAGGTTCTCACAGGAGAATAGTATCAGGATTTTGGAGTAGGAGCTCAAGCTTCCTTTCTCCGCACTGTCTATTCTTGAACTTTCCCTCCTGGCAATACCAATAGGGGGAACTGGTTGGTTATCCCTGTTCCTGCTAACCATACCTCTTCTGCCATAATACAGGGCCTAAACATAACATAACAACAACAATACACAACAAAATTACAGATACTTCCAGGTCTGGGGAACTGCATATAATGGAAAAACAGCAAACAAAATATGCCAGCTCCTATTGGGTGGAGATCGACAAGGAATGTTGTGGTACAAGACCAAGGCAAGAGCAGAAACAACAGAAGTCCCAGCCAGGAAATCTTCATGGTACAGACCATAAAACCGCATTTACACGTTTCAGATGTTTGGCACGTCTTTATTCATAATGCATATAATAGATACTTCTGAATATGTTTCACTTTAACAATGTAAAGTTAAGTCTTTCCAGTTCCTTACTAGAGCAAGGGGGATACATTTTCCACATTTGCAGTGGTCATATTTTTCTCAAGCAGAAGCAAGTTCATTTCTACCACAAAACCAGAAGTAGGTGACTGGATGTTGGCAGATGCTGTTATGCACTGAAACTAGCCTAGATCATTGTTTTGATGATTTTGTGAAAAGTCCCTATATGCTGCTGATTTTATAAATTAATTTGTAACACATATTATGCAGTGTTTCCCATATGGGGTACAGGAAAAAACAGCCAATGCAAATCTTCAGGTGTGGTCTCTCTCAATAAAAATATGTATATGGTGAGTCCATATGGACTTGCCAAGGAGAACTAAAATGTTGACCCATTGACACTATTTTTTATTGGTAAGGCAATACCTGTTAAATGGATGCCTCTTTTAGTCCGAAAAATACGGTATATGATAATAACCATTTGGATACAACAGTAAGCAAAGCAAGAGTACTCAATGGCAAGCAGCAGCTGCAAAAGCCAGGACTATTTCAGACCAGATAAAAATAAGCTGTGTATCAGAAAAACAAATTTCTGACCTTTTTAGGTCCGATTTTAGTTTGAACAGATTTAAATTATAGGTACACTTTCCTGCCATATTCATCTAATAACCCCTTGACCACCCTAAGCAATATATTTCAATTAATTAATAAAAGTTTTTTTTAGCAGTAAATTACTCTAGACCTCCAGGGATATTAGATATTAACCCATAACCACCCTAGATCTGTAAGCATAAGGGAGATCAGTACCCCAAATTAATAGGGGTATTCCCATTTTGGACATATCCTAGCAATATGCTCCTAATGTCTGATAGGTGCGGGTCCCACCTTTGGCTCGGCCATTTCCGTAAGTCCCATAGTGAATGGGACTTCTGGAATTAGCTGAGCGCGCTGCTTGGCTATTTTTGTTGATGTCATAGAAGTGAATGGAGGGCGTCCGCGCATGCGCATTCCAGTGCTTTACAGGCTCCGTTCTAAGTATAGGTGCGGGTCCCAAAGGTGGGACCTGCACGTATCAGACATAGGGGGCATATCCTACCGATATGCCTTCAATGCCCAAGATAGGATTAATCATTTATGATATCCTGAGATGAGTGGCATGATATGATCAGCCCTGCTTTACTCTCTAGGGTGTTGTGAGTAAAGCAAAAGTTTTTGTTTTCAAACATGGTCATTTTGCACCATTAATCTTGGGATATCTCAAGCCAAGAGGAAATGTAAGTAAGGAGATGTAAAAAAAGATGGAAAGGTAAGAGAGACATATGTACTAAATATTAGCACTAGTAATTGTACAGAAAAACTGTCCCCTTAACCATCCTATATAAAATGTCCAATGCACTGTGTATAAAGTTGTCAAAATGGGTATAATAAGGGCAAATTTTCTAGTCTTTGTTACATAGTGAGAAAACCAGATAATGTTTGCCCCTGAATGATACAATAATTTTGCAGAGGTTAGAAAGTGAGTTAGTAACTGCACCTAGTGCAAAAACCGCCTGGACCTCCAAGCCATTAACCGCTTGCAGGCAATTGACTGGGTTTGGTTTGGGCAGTCTGCACTTATCTCTGCATAGATATTCCTAAACGACCTTGCAGAGACCACTGGTTTTTACCCTTTCTACCTTCTCCATCACTGTATTCAGAGCACTCAGTGAGCACTGTATATACAGATCAGGAATGGCAATATTCCTGCTTTGGTCCTAGTGACCGGGTAACTGTATGAGCTGCTGGGTCTTAGCAGTTCCAGATCAGCTCTGTAGTGAAACTCTACAGCCTTGTACAACCTCTCTGGGGGCTGTAGAGGTTGGGCTAATATTTCAGGCAGAGTTAAAGGGGAAATAAGTAATAAAAATTTAATTTTAAAAAGTCTCAAAAAAATAAAGAAAAAATAATAAAAATAATAAAAAAGAAATGTCACCGTGGAGCACACAGCAGATTCTAGCCTTACTCCCAACAACCATAACTCATACATCCCATACATCAAAAAGAGGGACATAATTAAAAAATTATTTCAGTTGCATGTTATACTATTAAAAATTAGGAAAAACAGACATGATAAAAAAAATTAACACTAAAAGTAAAAATGGCATAAAAATAAAGCCCTATATATCACCATAAAAGGCATACAAATTATTTACATAACCAAATGGAAAAAAGTTATGGTTTTCAAAGATGCATGTAATGAAAAGATAAACAAAAAATGTGCCCGTTAATTGTTGGTTCATAATCATCATCCCGTGTAAGGGTGCCCTTACATTGCAGGTAATTCTAACCTGCCCTAAATAAATCATATTATGTCATAAATAATGGGGCATATTTATTAAGACCGGTGTTTTAGACGCCATTCTTAATAAGCCCTTGCGCTGGAGATGGATCAACAAAGTCATGTAAAGGCACAGACGTCTACATAACTTTGTTGTATCCACCTCCGATTCTAAATGTAAGACCATTTTAGACCACCTGCCGGCCCGTCCCTTTCCCCACCCACTCCATGCCCCCTTTTTTAGACCTGCCGTGAGCGGGGAAGAAGTTGCAAGATTCTGCCGCAACATGGCGTTGAACAGAATCTGCTCCAAATATACGCCACAAAAGTGCATATTTCTATTCATAAATAAACCCCAATATGGTTATGATTTTATCTTTGGGCAAACCTTACTGCAGTTAGTCTATGGCAACCTTCTGATGTAATGCCAGGGTTCCTGTACTGGTTTCCTTCAGTTAAGGAAACTTCAAGGCAAGGTGCTAATGTCTGTTTACCAAGTAAACATTTTTCAACTATACAGTACTGAAAATTATATCCAGGCTTTGTATACACAAGCATTATGGACTATGATTGTAATTAGAGATGAGCGAATCTATTCGTCGATCCGTTGATTCGTATTGAATCTTGGAAATTTTCAGCTGCGAAGCGAATCCGAATATTAGGTGATTTGCTCCGTTGAGATTCGAAAATGTTCCTAAGGCTTTCTACGCATTGGCTACGTACTTGCACGATAAATTGTATGCTAATGCTACGTATAAGTTACTCTATACGCTGTTGCGTACGAATTCAAGTAATTCAAAGTAAATTCAAACTTTTACTGTTAGTTCGTTATTCGTGCGCAAAAGCCCGAGAAGAAAGCGGTCACCTGACCTAGTGGGCAGGGCTTGCTCTGATTGGCTCAAGCTCGGTAAGCCAGTGACGCATCACTTCTGCTGCGACTGCTGAGACGAGCAGAAGCACTGTGTGTGAAGTTCTGAGACACTGAGACCTGTTGTTGTTGAAATTGGGGTGTAATTGTTCAGGGAATCTCTATTACACATCAGGGATACTGCAGGGCAAATGCAGGGCCAGTCCAGGGCTAGTAATTAATCAGGCAAGGAGAGTGAGACAGGGAGAGAGATAGGGAGAAAGACAGGGAGAGAGACAGGGACAAAGACCAGCTGCAGGGCCACAGAGTCAAGTGAAAAATGTCTGGAATGGATAAGCAAAAGAGGTCCAGTTCCAGCTAGACCTCGAGCTCTAAAAAAAAGGAGAAGGTGGCACAGGGCAGCAGTGCCAAAAGACCTGTAGCCGGAGCTTCTACTTGTAGTATTCGCAATACTTGGCTGCTGTTCCACCGGGCTAACCCACCAAGGCGCAAAATTGTAGTGGAGGAGAAAGTGGATGAGGTAATGGAATGGATGGCACGCTCATCTCAGTCTCAGCCGGATGATCTGCTGTCATCTGCTGATATAGTATCCATATGTAGCCAGGGGTCAGACTCAGAGCGTTCCTCCTGCTCCACCATTCCTCTCCAGCAAAGCCCGTTTTTCTGGGTTCTGTCTTGTTGATGAATATTGAGCTTAATGCTGCGTTATTTTTACAGATAAAAGTGATAGAAAGCCAAAATGAACCCCAACAGAAGGTTATAGCAATGCCAGGAACGGGAACACACAGTTATTCATGATACATTTTAATAATTAGATTTAGAATATCATTGGATTAATTGCATTTTAAATGCTGTTTTTTGCCGCTTGGGATTGTGAAAATCTGTCTGGGTTGGAACTGCTAGATACTTTAGATGATGTATTGATACAACCTGTTCCTTGCACTCCAGAGGTACATCTTTTAGGTCTCCTTGACAAGTCCATATGGACTCACCATTTATTTTACTGCGAGAGACACTAGATAGTGAATGCGGCCATTCTATTTGAGAACATTGTATCTAGCAACAAGGGATGTCCCAAGAAATTCCAGAAAATTTGTGATGCCTATAGTGTGTCGCTGTTGACATTATTTCCCCCGCCTTAGTGTTCGGTTAGGAGTACCCTGATTAACAGAATGTCTTTGACTACAACACAAATGTGCAAAAGAGAACTCTAGTAGTAATGTTTATGGTGATGATATCTGCCTCAGCTTGGAGAAGGAGGACTGTTTACGATACTTATAAGGCAAACGAAATACCAAAATGGTTACAAATGCTAGAGAACAGTTATTTTTGGAGCTACAACTTGTCCCCTTAGGAGGAATTCTTGAGATCTGAACCCAGTCTTACCTAAAGCGGCTGTCCCATCTTGTCCTTTCAAGGCCAAGATAGGAATAATGCACAATAAACTCTGACACAGAAACTCCATAATTTTGGTCCCTCGGCCAAGGTTTATGGTGGGTTATTCCCACCATGGCCATTAAAGGCCAAGATGGGACAACCCTTTTAAAACATGCTGAAAATGGATATTTGTTGCAATTATTTATTTTTTTGTAGTGACATTGTCACCAGAGTCTCATGAAAGGCTATCCTGAAGCTTTGAGATTGGATTACATGGTTTCTGAGAGATTATGAATTTTCTGTTCCTACTCACAAATACTTTCACCCTGTATCTGGTTTGCACAACCCCTTAAAACATAAAAGGTCCCAAAATGAGGTGCTGCTAATGGATACAAACCAGGTCCCCCAGAGGGAGAACTGTGCACTTCGACCCTTTCTCCTTTTAGTCAATAAAGCAGCAAACTGCTTCTACTGCCATATGCTCTAATAGGAATACCCACAATATATTGGCACAAGTACATTAAAGGGGTTTTCCCATCTCAGACAATGGAGACATATCGCTCGGATATGCTCCCATTGTCTGATAGCTGCAGGTCCCACCTCTGGGACCCGCATCTACACCGAGAACGGAGCTTGAAAGTGGTGCAGTGCAGCCACCTTCCAAGTGATGGAGTGCTGGCTCGGCTATATCTGTCGGGCCCATAAAAGTGAATGGGAGCGGTGCCATGGATGCGCTGTGCACTCCCATTCAATTCTATGGGGAGAGCACTTGGTGGTGGCCTGGGTTCCTCCAGCCACCACTATTCCCGCTCTGTTCTGATATAGGTGGTGGTCCCAGCAGTGGACCTGCACCTATCAGACAATGGGGACATAACCTAGCTATATGCCCCTATTGTCTCAGTTAGGAATACCCTTTAACTACTGAAATATTTTCAGATCTCACTGGTTTCATTGGTATACTTCATGATTCAAATATGTAAGGAGCAACACATCTTTTCTGCAAATTCTGCCATTGGAGGAAACAAGTGAATCAAGCATGTGAATTTGAACTTTCCCTGAGACATAACTGCTGTCCAAAAGTCCTCCCCCTTTCCCTCTCAGAAAAACATATATACATTGATGTTCCAAGCGTTCAAATACAGATGTAGCAGATCTAAACATGAGTACTGTGATATCTTAACAAAAAGCCATTGAAAGGCACTGAAAAAGTTAATTAAGGCTACTTTCACACTAGCGTTTTAAAATTCCGGTATTGAGTTCCGTCATAGGGGCTCAATACCAGAATAAAACGCTTCAGTTTTGTCCCCATTCATTGTCAATGGGGACAAAACTGAACTGAAGACAACGGAATGCTCCTGAAAGCATTCCGTTCCACCTTCAGACCGGAGAACAAACCGCAGCATGCTGCGGTTTGCTCTCCGGTCCAGGCATCCGCACCAAGACGGATCCGGAATGACCCCCAATGCAAGTCAATGGGGGCGGATCCGTCTGGTGTGACCACAATGGTAATCGTATCCGCCCTCCATTGACTTTCAATGGAGTTCATGACGGATCCGTCACCACATACACACAATACACACATACAGACATAGACATACACATAAACATAAACTTACACAGACATATATACATACAAATACACATACATACTTACATGCTCCCCGGCAGGTCTCCAGAGCACCGGAGGGACAGGACGGCGCGCACAGATGACGATTCCACCAGGCGCCCAGCAGAGGGCGCTGTGGGGAATCGTCACCTGTGCGAGCCGTCCTGCTTCTCCGGCGCTCTGGAGACCTGCCGGGAGCATGTAAGTATGTATGTGTATTTGTCTGTGTATATGTGTGTGTGTCTGTGTGTATGTATGTACTGTGTGACATGTGTGGGGCCGGAGCGCGGTTCCGGCTCCACACATGTCGCTGTCGCAGTCCTGATCCGGCAGCACCCTTCACCTGCTGGATCAGGCCTGCCACTAGTGTGAAAGTAGCCTCACATTGTCTTGCCATTGTTTATTTAACTCATTAAGAGCAGAGATGAGGATCACTACATATGTATATCGTCACACACGGCATTAGGCTGCCTATGGCCCCCTTTTAGTCTTGGGATATGCCTGGTGACTCCTACAAATTCTCAAATAACTATAAAAATGTTCTCAAGTATCATATTGCTTTTCGCATATTTACAACCCCTGGCAAAAATTATGGAATCGCCAGTCTCTGAGGATGTTCCTTCAGTTGTTTAATTTTGTTGAAAAAAAAACAGATCACAGACATGATAAAAAACTAAAGGCATTTCAAATGGCAACTTTCTGGCTTTAAAAAGCTTGTTCTTTTTAGAACAAGCACAGGGAATAAATTATGGAATCACTCAATTCTGAGGAAAAAATGATGGAATCAACCTGCAAATTTTCATTACAAACAATAACACCTGCATCAGATTAAATCTGCTCGTTAGTATCCAGTGTGACATACTGAAAGGTCTGTTGCTTGATGGAAGGTATTTTCCTCCCAGTATGTGCTGCTGGACTGATTAACGCCAGGTGAGGTCAAGCACCGGACTGGATTGTAGGTGCCAGTCCGGGCTTTGCTGACACCAAACAGTGTTAAAAGCCAGCCAAACTGAAGCAGAGTGAGGAGAGGAAGGCTGGTGCCTGAATGAAGGCTGGAGACCTGTCTGGGAGGACAGAGGGGATTATATTTCTGTAAATGGACTCTTTATGCAGAACCTGCAGTATGGTGTGAATGAACACCAGGACTTTCAACTCAGGTGAAGTTGTTTTTGATGTACTGTTATACCTGCACGTGTGAATAAAACACTGCAGTTGGATTAAGAACTGTTTTTTGTGCCTCTGTTCTGCGTCTGCTTACCCTGCCTACCAGAGCGAATCCCCACAATTGGTGGCTTGGGGCAGGCATACGCAGCAAGGCCGACGCAAAACCAGAATTTTTTGTTTGTAATTTTTCCTGGGCACTGTTGTATGTCCTGGATTAAGCCTGCTAAGTTGCAACCAGTGTCATGGAACAAGATGGAGGCTGTAGTGAAAGCCCTTGTAGAGGCTAGCCAGCAACAGCGGGAGGCTAATCAGCGACAGCAAGAAACGAACGAGCTGCTGCTGCAACACATGATGGCCTTACAGAAGAAAGGAGAATCTCAGGGGGTCCACGATGTCTGGAAAGCAGTCTGCACAGCGATCCCCAAAATGGCTCCAACGGATGACGTCGAGACCTATCTGGCGATGTTTGAGAAAGTGGCCAAGCGGGAGGGTCTTCCCCGAGACCACTGGGCTGAGGTTATTGCTCCGTTCCTGACATCCGGGCCACAACAGGTTTACTTTGATTTGTTGGCTGAGCAAGCGGTGGACTACAACAAAGTAAAGGGTGAGATCCTGGAGCGACTAGGGGTGAATGTGTTGGTTCGAGCCCAGCGGGTACATCAGTGGGAGTTTGACCCCACCAAGCCAGCAAGATTACAGTATTATGACTTAGTTCACCTGTTGCAGAAGTGGTTACAGCCCGAGGTACTAAATCCTGCTGCCATGCTGGACCGTGTGGAGGCTGATAAGTTCTGGAGGGCGTTGCCACAACCCCTCCAGCGCTGGGTTGGCCATGTGTCCCCAGCTAGTGCCCTGGAGATGGTGGACCTGATAGAGCAGTATGGCGCTACAGAGGAACTCCAGAGGGGGGCTCTAGGAAAGGGAGTAATAAAACCCAGAAAATCCCCGCCCCAGACCAGGCGGCCAGAGCTGAGAAAGACTGCTCAGGACATGCCCTTTAGGGATCTGGACACAATAATTTGCTGGCAGTGTCATGAGCCCGGCCATGTAAGGGCCGACTGTCCCCACCTGGTTGAGCCTATGGACACAAACTTTGGGTACCGACAGTCACTGTATGCCAGAAAGGTGTGTGAATCAGACACTCTAGAGACTCTCGATAACAAACATTTGTGTCAGGTGGAGGTAGGAGTCACTCCAGCGGTGGCTCTGCTGGACTCGGGGAGTCTGGTGACCCTTGTGAAGGCTACTCTGGTGCAACCCACTGAGTTTACTGGCCGGAAAGTTGGTGTATTCAGTATACATGGAGATTTAAAAGACTACCCCACCGCTCTGGTATCTCTAAACACGGTTGCTGGCAGGCGGATCCATGAGGTGGCAGTGGCCACGAGCCTGCACCATGAGTTGATAATAGGAAGAGACTTTCCGTTGTTCCCAGCCCTGTGGCCAGCTGTTATACCTACTGATCCCCAAGAGATAGGGAAAGCTCCAGTGGAGAGGCCTGGCTCAGTCGGGGTGCTAGAACATAGGGAACCCAAGGCAGAGGGGCCAGCGGTAGGGGTGACAGCCACTCTGGTGGATGTGAGGGAGACAACCCCACTGAATGGAATAGGTAGGGGGCATATGAAGGCAGCTCAGCGACCCAAGAGGCGGGTCTATAATCAAGCACCTCGGGTCCGGAACTTTAGCCCGGGAGATCGGGTCTTGGTTTTTGTGCCGCCTGTGGACAGTAAGTGCCAGGCTAGGTGGCAGGGGCCCTATGAGATATTGGAGAAAGTAGGTAACGTAATTTACAAGGTACACCAGCCAGGTCGGCGGAAGCCGGAGCAGGTCTACCATGTCAACTTACTAAAGCCTTGGAAAGTTAGGGAGACTTGTGTTGAGAACAACCTGCAGTCAGTATGTTTAGGGAAAGAGATTCCAGCGCCTCTGTTGCAGGCGAAGCGGCTGCTACGGTACGTGTTGCTGACAGCCTTTTCTCTAAGCATGATCAGGGGGCCAGGGAGTTCATTAGTCGGGACACGGATGTGTTCTCGGACCTCCCTGGACGTACTTCCATAATCCGGCATGGTGTTGTCACAGAGCCCCAGGCAAAAGTCCGGTTAAAGGCATACCGGGTGCCCGAGGCTCGGCGACAAGTCATCTCGGAGGAAGCACGATACTTAAGGGGTCATTGGAGTCATCAAACCCCAGATGAATAAGATAGAAGCAATACAGAGCTGGCCACGGCCTGTCACCACCAGGCCAAAGAGAGGAATGCCCGGGTCACCAGATGACTCTTGTCTCTACAGAACTTCAAGTTCTCAGTGGAACATAGAGCAAGGCGGTTACAGGGAAATGCAGATGCCCTGTCCCCTGTGCAGTGTTGGCCAGTGTTCACCCCCTTAAGGTTGAACAAAGGGGGGGGGGGTATGTGACATACTGAAAGGTCTGTTGCTTGATGGAAGGTATTTTCCTCCCAGCATGTGCTGCTGGACTGATTGACGCCAGGTGAGGTCAAGCACCGGACTGGATTGTAGGTGCCAGTCCGGGCTTTGCTGACACCAAACAGTGTTAAAAGCCAGCCAAACTGAAGCAGAGTGAGGAGAGGAAGGCTGGTGCCCGAATGAAGGCTGGAGACCTGTCTGGGAGGACAGAGGGGATTATATTTCTGTAAATGGACTCTTTATGCAGAACCTGCAGCATGGTGTGAATGAACACCAGGACTTTCAACTTAGGTGAAGTTGTTTTTGATGTACTGTTATACCTGCGCGTGTGAATAAAACACTGCAGTTGGATTGAGAACTGTTTTTGTGCCTCTGTTCTGCGTCCGCTTACCCTGCCTACCAGAGCGAATATCCACACCAGGTAAAAAGTAGTGATCACACCTTGGAGATCTGTTGCAACAAGTGGACTGACATGAATCATGGCTCCAACACCAGAGATGTCCATTGAAAAAAAGGAGAGGATTATCAAACTCCTTAAAGAGGGTAAATCATCACGCAGTGTTGCACAAGATGTTGGTTGTTCACAGTAAGGGCTCTTTCGCATCACCGTTAGGGATTCCGTTCTAGCTTTCCTTTATAACATCGTTATAATGGAAAATAACGGAATCCATAGGACGGAAATCAAAACGGACACCTTTAAGAGGCATTCCGTTTTGATCCGTCATAATAGAAGCCTATGGGAAAGCATAACGGATCCGTCTGGTTTCCATTATGCTGGACTGAAAGCAAAGTCCTGTCGACAGATCCGTTATGCTTTACCATAGGCTTCTGTTATGACGGATCAAAATGGAATGCCTCTTAAAGGTGTCCGTTTTGATTTCCGTCCTATGGATTCCGTTATTATATAACATCGTTATAACGGAAACCTAGAACGGAATCCCTAACGGTGGTGTGAAAGAGCCCTAAGCTGTGTCTAAAATCTGGACCAAGTACAAACAACATGGGAAGGTGGTTAAAGGCAAGCATACTGGTAGACCAAGGAAGACATCAAAGCGTCAAGACAGAAAACTTACAGCAATATGCCTTGAAAACAGAAAATGTACAACAAAACAAATGAGGAACAAATGGGAGGAAACTGGAGTCAACATCTGTGACCGAACTGTAAGAAACCGCCTAAAGGAAATTTACATACAGAAAAGCTAAAAGAAAGCCATCACTAACACCTAAACAGAAAAAAAACAAGGTTACAGTGGGGCTAAGGAAAGGCAATCGTGGACTGTGGATGACTGGATGAAAGTCATATTCAGTGATGAATCTCGAATCTGCATTAGGCAAGGTGATGATGCTGGAACTTTTGTTTGGTGCCGTTCCAAAGAGATTTATGCAGACGACTGTCTGAAGAAAACATGCAAATTTCCACAGTCATTGATGATATGGGGCTGCATGTCAGGTAAATTCACTGGGGAGATGGCTGTCATTACATCTTCAATAAATGCACAGGTTTACATTGACATTTTGGACACTTTTCTTATCCCATCTATCGAAAGGATGTTTGGGGATGATGAAATCATTTTTCAAGATGATAATGCATCTTGCTATAGAGCAAAAACTGTGAAAACATTCCTTGAAGAAAGACACATAAGGTCAATGTCATGGCCTGCAAACAGTCCGGATCTCAATCCAATTGAAAATCTGTGGTGGAAGTTAAAGAAAATGGTCCATGACAAGGCTCCCACCTGCAAAGCTGATCTGGCAACAGCAATCAGAGAAAGCTGGAGCCAGATTGATGAACAGTACTGTTTGTCACTCATTAACTCAATGCCTCAGAGACTGCAAGCAGTTATAAAAGCCAGAGGTGGTGCAACAAAGTACTAGTGATGTGTTATTTTGTTTGTTTGTTTTTCATGATTCCATAATTTTTTCCTAAGAATTGAGTGATTCCATAATTTATTCCCTGTGCTTGTTCTAAAAATGTAACTGTTACTGGCTACCACAATTATTTTTCTTGATTTCTTTTAGTATTTCTTAAAGCCAGAAAGTTGCCATTTGAAATGCCTTTAGTTTTTTGTCATGTCTGTGATGTTTTTTTTTAACAAAATGAAACAACTGAAAGAACATCCTCAGAGACTGGTGATTCCATAATTTTTACCAGGGGTTGTATGTTGCATTATATGTCGCTACTTTGCATTGTTGCCAATTACATCTTCTAAGTTCATCTACTGCATTTCTGCACTTTCTATGCAAGCAGATGGTCAAACTAGTGCCTAATGGTGTAGAAAGAACAGAATGAAAGAAAAAATGATTGACAGGTATTGTACAATTTGATGTTTTCATTTAGGTTGAGTACCATTTTAGGTTGATTTCACAATTTTTTTGTGAAATATTATTTATATTCAACACAGAGAAATTCATATTTAATGGAGATTTAATGGCCTATGGGCCATTAATACCTGATTGACGGAGGGTCCGACTCCCCGGACCCCCGCCGGTCAGCAGTTTTGCATTAGCTACAGAACAGCAGAAGTAAAACTCTGTCTATTGTGCTTAGTGGACAGAGCTGCTAAGTGCAGCACTGGTCCCGTTGAAGTGAATGGGAGCAGCTCTGCAGTAACCAGCTCCATACACCACAGTCAATGAGGTGTATGCCTCGTCATAAATTAGGTGCAGCATACAGCAGTCTGTGCGCCTCACTTGAAATTGACATTTCAGTGTTTTTCCATGTCCTTTCTTCTTTGCCACACCCACTTTTCAGGAATTTGGCAAGGCCAGGGGAGAAACACCATTTGCACAAACATTTTTGAGCAAGTAGTGTTGAAAAAGTCGCAGAGATGCAGTTTACAACTCTAATAATGGTGTGTATCCAAATGATAAATCTGGCCCAATGGTTGAAGCTGTAGTTCTGACTGCGTAGCTACTATAGAACAGCTGATCAGTGAAGGAGTGTGCTGGACCCCCACTAATCCCTCATTTAGGATAGACCATCAATATCAAAGGACCAGAAAAACTCAAAACTTTAGAATACGACAAGCAGTGCTTAATGTTTAATTTAAAAAAAACATAACTTTATAATATTAAGAGATGCATAACTGCTTCAGACTGACCAAGATAAAAAATAAGAAACTGCATGCAAGATTATCTGATGTTAAATTAGCTAGAAACAGGCACGTGAATATTATTCATCTCTATAAACACTGACACGCTTATGTAACATATCATGATCAGCCAGAACATTAAAACCATTCATATTGTGTGAGTCCACCATCATGCTGGCAAAACAGCTGTGACCTGTAAAGGCATGGACTCCACAAGACCTCTGAAAGTGTCCTGTGGTATCTGGTACTAACACGTGGGCAGCAAATCCTTTTAGTTACATAAATTGTGAGGTTGGTCCTCCATGGATTTTCTAGCACACCCCACCGATGCTTGATTGGACTAAGATCTAGGCAATTTGGAGACCAAGTCAGCAAATTGAACTGTGTCATGTTCCTCAAATCATTCCTGAACAATTTTTTGCAGTGTGACAGGGATTGTTATCCTGCAGGTCACTGCAATCAGGGAATATTGTTGTAATGAAGTGATGTACTTGGTCTACAAAAATGTTTAGTTAGGTGGTACTTGTCCACCTACCTAAGTAACTAACATATGAGTGCTAGGATCCAACTGACTGTACCAGGAGAGAGAGAGGAATTAAGGATGGTGAGATGATCTTGTCCTGGTTGTCTGCACAATTGTGTGATATATAGGTTCCTATACAGTATATAAATATGTACACCAGGAATGAGGGTATACTGTTATAGTGCCGCATGTTGGCACAATTATGAGACATTAGGGCTCGCACACTTATGTTACCAATAAATATGTTACTCATTCTGTCATGGACACAGTTTAAGTTCTGTTTTCTTAACCCCTTCACCCCCGGAGCTTTTTTCGGTTCTGCATTTTCGTTTTGCGCTCCCTGCCTTCAAACAGCCATAACTCTTTTATTTTTCTGTTCACATAGCTGTATGAGGGCTTGTTTTTTGCGGGACAAGTTGTACTTTCCAACGGCACCATTTAATATTGCATACGGTGTAGTGGGAAGCGGGAAAAAAATTCCAAACCGGGTGAAATTGCAAAGAAAACGCTATTCCGCTACAGTTCTACGGGTTTCTTATTTACAGCGTTCGATGTGCATTAAAACTGATCCGTTACTTTCATTCTACTGGTCAGTACGAATCCGGCAATACCTAATATGTATAGTTTTTCCTGCGTTTTCATAGTGATAAAATAATTAGAAAGTTGCCCTTTTTTTTTTTTTTTTTTTTCCTTGTCAAATCTTGACCCCTATAACTTTTTGGTATTTATGTGTACAGAGCTGTATGCGGGCTCATTTTTTGCGGGACGATCTGAAGTTTTTATTGATACCATTCTGGGGTGTGTATGACTTTTTGATCACTTTTTATTTAATTTTTTTTAGAAAAAAAAAAGCGACAAAAAACGGCAAATCGCCATTTGGACGCTTTTTTCCGCCACACAATTCGCTGTATTGGAATTTTTTTTTTATATTTTAAAAGTACGGGCGTTTACGGTCACGATGATACCCATGATGTCTATATTTATTGTTATTTAGGTATTTATTTTTTACTTATACGGAAAGGGGGGTGATTTGAACTTTTACATCTTTTTTATTTTTTATATATTTTTTAACTTTTTTTTAAAATTTTTTTTTTACTATTAGAAAGCTCAAATATGGGCTTATATATTGTGGCTTTTTTTTTTTTTCTTTATGAGCAATTCTGGGTTTTATAGACTCAGAAAGCCATGAATTGCTCATTTCTTATCCTGGCCTGCCTGACCAGCGAGGATTACAGTTTTCATATGGTGTACAGACACCCCGATTGGCCACACAGGGTGTCTGTACACCACCCGGAAGCGAACGCTTCCGGGTTTAGCCGCAACTAGATGCCGTGATCACGTGTGATCACGGCATCTAGTCAACCCGGAAGACGCCGCCGATGTAGTAGGTAGCGGCAAGTCTCTGCTGTTAGAAACAGCAGAGACTTGCCGGCCATGACGCCCGCCGCACCCGCGAGCGGGCGCCATGTGCCCGTATCGCCCCAGCGCCGTACATGTACGGCGCTGGGGGTGAAGGGGTTAATTGTTGTTCCTATAACCTGGTTTGTAACTGGTAAACAACACATTAGTGGTCACTGTGCCTACAATGTTTAAAGAGATTCAGAGGCCAAAAAATGGACTCCATTTTCTCATTAAAGTGAATGGATAAGAGATGACTGAATCAATTCTAAACTAATTGGATTCATTACATATTTCACAAAATTATTTCACAAAACAAATCTAAACTTTATTGATTAATTTGGGGTGAATCAAATAAAAATGGCACCCAGTGCCATTTTACTGTGAATTTTAATGGGAAAAACAATGAAGGAGGAAGAGGATAGAGGATCGCATGACACTTGGAGAACAGTGGGAGGGCTTGTACTGATTGGCTCAGAGGCTGACAGCCTGGATTAGCCAATCAGGGGCAGAACTGAAAAAGATCCTTTGCAGAGAACGTCATAGAATAGTATTCTGTGTTCAGCCTCTGACCTGGAAAGGTGTATTTTGGCAGTGTCTGACAAAAAACAATTGCAAACACAAGCCACAAATTTAGTGTGGTAGGGGCAAAATAATCAGTGCATAAAGATTATAAGAAGATATAATTGGGTAGATTTTAGGGAATTTGATCAGGGACAGCTTTGAGTGAGTGAGGGGCTATCACCCAGTTGTGTGCTATCAGTTCTGCTTTACAACTCCCCCCCCCCCCCAAGAAACTAATTTCTCCTGTATCGAATCAAACAGAAAAAAAAGAAACACCAGTTCCTAGGCTTTACTGCTAGCAGCATCCCAACACTATTCTGCTGTAAACACTGAGCCACTGTGTCTACATGATAAATGCCATTTGCTGACATGAGACAATCCCTTTAAGAGCTTTTTCATTTCCATTTGCAGGTGCACATACAGTGGATACTTGCAGTGCTGCATTTCTGTATTTCAACTTATGACTCACATGACAATCACAAGGGTGGTAAAAAGGAACATTTTTTTCTATTTTTAGAGGGCAAACATGTGTCTATTAATCATCAGAGTTTAATGTAGACTGTATTCTCTTTACCTTGGATAATTTACTGTATTGCCATTGTCAATGAATTTCATTGTGTAAAAGTCAATAATGCCACTCGCCAGTCAGTCACCCATTTGTTCTATCAGACCCCCAAACCAAACAACTGAGACCAGTAGCAGCTCTAACAAGACTCAAAGTTGCAAATTCAGTATATCATTGAGATCCTAGACCAGATAGACACCAGATCTGAAAGTTCTTTGCCGATCAGACAAAACTCCAGATTCCACTTGTGATAATCAGACCTCATTTAAGACAAAACACATGACACCCATACCTCAGATGAGACAGATTATGTGCCAATAAGATCTCCGATAAGTAGCTGATGAAGTGATGTGGTGCTGAAGCTGACCAACAAAGCACAGTTAAAGGGGTTGTCTCACTTCAGCAAATGGCATTTATCATGTAGAGAAAGCCACTTACTAATGTATTGTGATTGTCCATATTGCCTCCTTTGCTGGCTTGATCCATTTTCCATCACATTATACACTGCTTGTTTCCATGGTTACGACTAGTGTTGAGCCAATCAAAGTTAACTAAGAGGACTTTGATCCAAATTTCCAAAAAAATTTGATTAATCATGAAGCCGAATCTCCTCACACTTTGTGGTAACAAATCAATTTTTCATAAAATGGTGGTAAAGAAAAAAACACCACACACTCACCTCATCGATTTGATCACGTAGAGGCCATTGTGGTCATCTTGATTGAAGAAAACGCGTCAAATGTTGTGTGCGCTGACATATTTTGTCACCATGTCAGGGCCCGTGAGATTTTGCATGTTTTCTTCAATCAAGATGGGCGCAATGTCCTCTCTGCGATCAAATATGTGAGGTATGTACTTTTTTTTCAACCCCTGAAATGTGACTCTCAGATGCCACAATCAGCATTGAACGCAGGATCTGGGGGGTTCAATGACAGGCAGTGCCATCGCCACCATTGCGCCCGCTACGTACAAAGTACTTCGTCACAAATAAAATCTCTCGTTGAAGTTCGGCAAAGCAGCCAAATCGAATTTTTGAAAACTTTGCTCATCACTAGTTACGACCAACCTGTAATCCAACTGTGGTGCTCGTGCTTGCACAATATAGGGAAAAGAATGTGATTTCACTTTGAGGAATATTGAGCTATGGCACCCATAGTCACTTTCAAGGAATATTCTCTCCTAAGTCAAGCTGAAGAGAATCATATTTACAGTATATGAATTTAATATTCAATAATTCTATTAAAGGAAACAAACACTGAGCTTGTTCTACATTACCAATCTTGTTAGGTTTAGATCACAAGACTTCGGCTGCTCTCGTAAGAGGAAGAATCTGTTCAGTTTAAAATGAAATTATATGATGTTCAACTCCCTGTTTTCCTTTTATCTTGTTGTCATGTAATAAAGCTGCTTGGTACAGTAAATACAACCATGACAATAAGTAGATTTCTTCTTGAAGACCATGTTTATTACAGAGATGACACCAATAATTAGTTCAAAATTTACTAATTAAAAGGTCAGCTGATTTGCCTATTTCAGATACTAAGGGATGCACCCCATTAACATACGTGTCTCAGCTTACTATACATGTTTGTACCAAAAACATTGATTTACCTATAATTCTTCATTTATACAACTCCCTGTCACTTTATACACAACTTTAGATGTCTATAGCATGTATTTTCATTTGTGTTCCATCCTTCTGCATGTTTACTACTGTGCTGTAAGATTATTATAGGAGTCTATAAGGTTCCTGAATATTTAGAGACAGGGGAACCACAGATGAAGAACAAACCACAATGTCTCATAACATGTACTGCAAAGTTTAATGTATTGACAAGTACTAATAATGCTATAAATCATAATGAAATATCCAGGTAATACTTGACAGTGGTAGCTGTGCCCTGTAGTCTCTGCACTGATGAAGGATCCTTTATTGCATTAGTTCAATTTGACACATTTTTAAGTATTAAATGGTCACTGTTGTTTACAGAAATGTTGTATAAATCAGTAGTATACGCAAAGATAAGAGACTTTGTAATATACATTATTAGAGAAAAATGCCTCTTTCTTCACATATCAACATATCTTTTCTCCTACCCCTGATTATTCACTGTCAGTTTACTGATAAAATACATTTTGAGAGAGGTAGAGATTAGAAGGACTTTCAACTGTACTGAGAGATCAGGTTACAGCTGCAGTACAAAGAAGTTTAGGGGGAAAAACAGGGAGCTGCTGAGAGAGAGGGGGGAACAGGCTCACAGAGATGCTGCTAGTTCAGGAGGCAGTCTATTCATGTTCAGTACCCTGGGCTCTACGAACTGAACTCTTCCTGGCCCTCCCCTGCTCTCTGAATGACAGAGGTTGCGGTCTCCTGATTGAAGTTATGGTTCTGCAGGGATAAATACATTGTTATCTCAGTCATAACCTGTATGACTATCTCTTTAGGTATTTATGCACCACTCTTCTCATTCATCTATATTGTTCTGTCAACAGTTTTCTGACAGTCTCTATTTAACTGGCTCACCCCACTGCTAGACTATATTCAATTCTGCTGCTGCTATAGTGTGTTTAAAAGATAGGGGGCAGATTCTCAGCCCTTTCTGGAACTGAGTTCAGACTGACAATTAGAGATAGAGAACGCTAAGGGAAAATTGCTATAAATGTAAGCTATAAAATAGTCAGATATGGTGGTGTTCCTCATGCACAATGATGAGGGTTAATTCTTACAAGTTTGCTTTAAATGCTGTCAAAAATATGATGGGTTCTCAAATTTATATATTCCTAAAGGTATAGTCTTAGTTATAGTGATGGACTACTTTATGGTCACAGTTCTGCTCTCTCTATCTATAGATTCAACAGATTATGCTGTCACGCAATGTTAGTAATATGTCAATATGCACTTTTACCAGAATAATGGCATGCTGTGAAAACTCACAAGCTATGGAGTATTTTAAAATCTGTTCACCACAATGTAACGTCTGTCTCCTGCCTAAAATGCTTTAGATGGCAAAATATCAATTGTGAGAGCAAAAATACCCTTCAAGAAGCAAACAAACAGCTCATGTCATGTCATGTTGACCAATATGGGACCAAGTGATACTTATGGGTTTTTCAACCACAGCTACATATGACATCATTTACTGATGTGGAAATTGTTTACTTTAATCATGTGATAAACCCTTTAACCACTTAAAGGGCATCTGTCAACAGATTTGGACTTATGAAACTGGCTGACCTGTTGCATGTGTGCTTGGCAGCTGAAGACATCTGTGTTGGTCCCATGTTCATATGTGTCCACATTGCTGAGAAAAAATAAGTTTTAATATATGCAAATGATCCTCTAGGTGCAATGGGGGCATTACTGTTGCTTGTTGATTGGTTTCCCCAATTTCTGTCTGCACAGGGAGCTGTCCAGGCCCCAGGAGCACAGCATTCCTGAGGAAAGCCACCTCATATGCTTTAGTCGCAATTAACAAAGGCATCTGAGCGGTGAAAAATCTGCGATCGGCATTATCACCAATTGCAGATATTGCCTTGGGGTGTCTGCTGCTTAAAGCCCAGCAGCTATGGTGCTCGCTTCTCTCTGGGTGGGAGCAATGTTTAGAGACCCCATAAAAATAGAAATATCACAAATAAAAATGAATGAATAATAAAATACCAATAAAATCTGGTCCCATTGTAATCATTAATATAAATCTATAATCCTGGTCCAGCAGCAGCCAAAGCAGAGCCCTAGCCTATATGGCTACTGTTGATAAATTAAATTAATAATTGTATGCAGATAGGGCTGTTAATGAGTACAATGAGACCAGATTTTATTTATATCTTTTAATCAGTTTGTGTTCAATTTTGTTTGTGATAGTTCTTTTTTTTATTGTTTTTGTTAATATTTTTGAATAATTCTATCACCTTCAATATTATTAGCTAGGCTATAATTTTCTATTGTATTGATATCTGTGTTGGTAACCCAATAAATATTGGCATGTACTTTTTGCATCTTTGATATTATTACTTACAGAGCCAGTCCCACTTTTTGATTCCTTTTTTGTTGTTTGGATATGCAGCTGACTTAGCACTCGTAATAATAGTTTTTCTCATTAACTGTCAGTCGACCAAGTATTTAATTTCTAATGTGCTAAAAGACCATACGGCCGACGTATATAGTCATATGGCAGTAGGGAAGTGGCTCAGTACTTCTTGACTTTCTTTTTGTAAACAAAGTGAATCATGAAGTGCCACACAACCCCCCTTGTCTGAACTCCAAATGTTCACAATTGCACTTAAATTGCATAACAACTGTTTGTTCAGACTGTGTGAAGTTGTGAAAGCCTTCCTACATTTTGAAACATAAAAACGAAGGCAGATTTACGCTGCCCGAACTGTTAACATTTGTCCCAGACAATCTGCCCGTCTAACTGTGCCGCCGAGAACGATCGTTCATCGGGTGATTCTGTTGTTCGTGCAGGCTCATCAATTATAGTTTCTGGGCAGCAGATCGTTCTGTCTAAACAGTGATCTGCTGCTCAGAAACCATCATTCTGTATGAAGATGAGCGATCACAATAGTAATACTTCCTTCTCATAAGGTAAAGGAGATCGCTGCGTGTAAATGCAGAGCTTCACCTTCACTTTTCCTTCCTGATAATTGGCATTGGGACATGTAAGCCCACCTTTAGGATTGAGGAGCATCTGTCTGATTTATCTGATTGGAGAGATGCCAAACATACCTGGTATCTAAAAATTAAAGGTGTTGTCCCATGAAAAATATTCTATAGCACCAGGATCTGAATACTTTTGTAATAGCATGTACAAATTTAGCATACCCACTGAGTTATTCAATAAAATGAATCTCTATAGCGCCATCTTCTGTTTGTTTTTTTCTTATTTCTTTGACCTGCTTACTAAGAAGGCCGCACATGCTCAGTTTCATCCTTCAACTGCTTCCTTAGCTGTGATAGGGAGAGCATGGACATGCCCCCTTAGCTGCAGCAGAAAAGGCACTCTCTTTGAGTTGAGAGCTTGATATAAATCTAGCAGAGCAATGAATGGGGAGATCTCAATAAGATCAGTCTCAAAGAACTCCATTAAAGTGCATATTATTTTAACTATTTTTTTTAATGTGTAGGGACAGAAACATTAATAACTTTTGTTATGTGTTTTATTAGGGAAATATTTGTCATTTTATTATTACTCTGTCTCTAAAGTGTCCGCTTAGCAACTTTCTTGCTGAATATTCCTTAGGAGAATCCATCTTCTTCATTCTATTGAGCACGGAAGATGGCTAACTGTAAGCCTGCCTCTGCTTCCCCTGCACCAGCCACTTCCTTCCTATCTGTATATATAGAACTTTAATAAGGGGTTTACTATCATTTTTACTAAGAGTCCCTTACCTGTACTAAGTATCTCTGTCTATTTTATCTTTTGCCACAAAGATTGCTGCAGCCCCACTCCTCTCTGTCTTCCCAGCATGCCCCTGGATACTTAGTAAGCACTGGGAAGACAGAGGGAAGCAAAGCTGCAGCAGTCAGTGTTCCTTGTGCTTACTAACTAAACAGGAACACGCTGAGAAGATAGAGGGCAGCCGATCTGTCAGTGATCAGCACTGGCCGCAGAAGAAATACGGTGTACGGTGGTAGTAATAAAGTACATTACAAAAGTTATTAACATCACCATCCCTACACATTTAAAGGGAACCTGTCATCACCGAAACCCCCCCTGAACTAGAGTAAGCGGTGTATAGTGTAAGTGATGCTGAATCCGAATATGTAAGTTTTATCTTCATACTCACTTCCATTCCGACGCTGTGCTCCCACAAACCAGCAGTAAAATGCACTCAGTGGACTCTTCTCTGAGTCCTCTCCATTATGTGAGTGAGCGCTGGAGTCCACTGAGTGCATTTGCACAGAGTCAGAGTGGAAGTGAGTATGAAGATAAAACTTACATATTCGGATTCAGCATCACTTACACTATACACCGCTTACTCTAGTTCAGGGGGTGTTTCGGAGATGACAGGTTCCCTTTAAATAAAAAAAGTTGAAATGACATTTACACATTTAAACTTTTCCATTTCATTTCCACGTATAAAAATTCTACAGTACAACCCCACCCCGCAAGGAGCAAAAGGCAAGCAACAAAAAAAGCATGCTTTAACAAATAAAACTGGGCATGGTTTGTATGTATGTTGATTAATCTCTTAAAGGGTTTGTCCAAGTTAAAATAAAAATTGTTAAATGGCAGGGAAGGTCCTAAAAATAATGAAATTAAGTTATACTTACTAGTTTCAAACCTCTCTGCTCCAGTGCCACCACTCTGGTCCATTTTGGCACTTTGTTTAAATGGCTGCAGTGGTGATGTGCCTGTATACTGTACGTGACACACTGTAGACAATCATTGACCATGGCAGTCTTATGCTCTATGCCACTAAGGCTGGGGGGTAGGCTGCGTGGATCACATGTGGTATACAGGCACTTCATACACATTTTTGGAATTTACTTTCTAGTGGCTTATACAGTGAGTGTGATATGGGCTAGTGGGACCAAATCACCACAGCTACAGTATCTTCATGTGGCTATAGCATTACGCAATGTTCTAGCATGAAACCGCATATAAAGGTCAATGCAGGAACTAGTCTATGAAAAGAAAGTGTGTGTTTTATGATTAGAAGGGGAAGGGAAATTGCTTACACAACACATACACGATTTCAGAATTGTATTCATCATGGTGCTTTTAAATATCAGAAGAGGTCAGAAAATATCTACCAAAAAGCTTTCTATTATAACTGTAGCACGAATATAATAAAGACCTCAGTTCCCATTACCAGGGCAGTCTGACATGATATTCAGTACCTCAGTGCTTTAGTTTTACCTCAAATAATACCCTACATTTCTCACTGCCAGTGAAGATTTAAACTATTAGAGTGTGGCTATTTAAAGTGCACCTACAGTATTATTACAAAATGTAAGATCTGTACTTTGTGCTTCGAGCCAATCAGATTCTGCCCCCTGCTGCTCCCCACCTTTATGCAGTTTCAATGAGAACCTGCAGCTGCTTCCCCCCTTCTCCCTATCTTTTGGACAGAGTTGTTACTGACTAAGCAGGATGTTTAGCAGTTACAAAAATTCTCTAATCTTTTTGAAAGTTTAATTTTGAAGTCTACAATAATTGAGGGCTATTACATTTGGAATATTGGAGTACAGTACGTCCAAAGTCCACCACCACCCAGGGGCGTTGCTAGGGTCTCAAAAGATCCGGGGCCCAAGCACCAATGAATATGGCCATGTTCTGTAAGTCAGTATTGTTCCCCCAGTAGTAATAAAGCTCTCTACAGACCCCTCAGTAGTAATAAGGCCCCCATAGTGCTATTAGCAGAAATAAGGCGGATCTATAAGTCACTACTATAGACCCCCAGTAGTAATAAGAACGCCCATAATGTCCCCTGGATTTATAATACCCCTACAGTGCCCCCAGTATTTATACTGCCCCCTACTGTTATAATGTTCACCCTGAAGTGCCCCAGTATTTATAATGCCCCCTGCAGTGCCTCCCTCTACCAAACAGTCCCATGTAAATAGCATCACACCATCTCTCTTGCCCCCTCTAAAATGCAGCCTTATGTAAATAACATCACTCCCCTCCCTTCATCCCCTCCAACATACAGTCCCATGTAAATAACACTATTTCCCTCCCTCCTCCAGAGTCCTATGTAATTAACATCACACCATCTCTCCAGCCCCATCCAATATACAGTCCCATGTAAATAACATCCCTCTCTATCTACAGCCCCCTCCGAAATACAGTCCCATGTACAAAACATCACCGCTTCCCCAGCTGCCTGTGACATACAGTCCCAAGTAAATAATATCACCCCCTTCCCAGCCACCTCCAACATGCAATCCCATGTAAACATCAGCCCAATATTCAGTTCTATGTTAATAACATCACTCCCTTCCACTGCCGCCAACATACATTCCCATGTAAATAGCATCACTCCCTCCTACAGCCACCATCAACATAAGTCCCATGTAAATAACATCCCTCCCTTCAGCCCTAACATACAGTACCAGTTAAATAACCATAACTCCCAGCATTCCTCTGCTTCTCCCTTCATTTACCCTTTCTCATGTACAGACATCACCACAGCTTCTTCTCTTCACTGGCATCCTCTCCTCCAGTGGTCACATGATGGTGACAGGTCCTTCATACTACTACCTGTTTTACTGGTCACATGACCTGTGATGTCACCACAGGTCCTTCAGATCTTCCAGTGCATTAGATTCAATTGTATTGCCGTCCTGCCTAGCAGGAAGGCAGGACATTCGGGGCCTGGGACAAAACACCAGGGGCTCAGGCCCAGAATGTTTTAACCTAGCAATGCCCCTGCCACCACCCAAACCAAGGTGGACAGAAGACAGTCAGCAGGTGTCTAAATCAGTCTTTTAATCAATTTTTAAAATTACTGTTCTTCTGTACTATGCCATAAATCAGAAGCTCTTCCAAATATCCAGCATAGCTCGTCCTGTGTTTGCAGTAGTAAAGTTTAGCTGGTTAGACTGATAATTAGCTTGACCAAGAAAAGGAAACAGTACAGACTGCCAGCAGGGGCGGATTGGCCATAGACCTTACAGGGAAATTTCCCGGTGGGCCGATGCCCAGAGTGCCGCCTGGGTCCTCCTCACAGCTGGCCAGTAGAAGTTTTTAGGGATGTATTTTGTGCTGCTGGCAGTATTTTGTGGTGGGCTGTGGTATTTGGCTCTGTTGGGATGGTATAATGTGCCACAAGATGGTATTGATGTCCCTGCCTTCCATCAATTTGGACCTAACTACAAAATGGGGCCACTCTTAGTATTTTTTCCAGGGCCACATTAAGTTCCCAGTCCACCCCTGACTGCCAGGATAGTTTAAAAACTGAACACTTTATTCCTCATAATCACAAAAGAAATCTTTAAAATCACATATTCAAACATGTGGATTCTGAAAGATCTATATAACACAGAATTGGACATGAGCTGACCATGCCAAAGGAAGGATAAACCCTGGGTCTGGCATTCTGGTCAGCATTTTTACACATGCATTTTGGATATGCAATTTTAAAGGGAAACTGGAAAATGAATCAAAGGCCTGATTTGGACACCTGCTGACTCTCTTCTGCCCACGTTGGTTTGATTTAAAATGGCTGGCAGTAACCTGTCCTAGAATGTGAGTAGGACTGGTTGCCTCCACTTGCAGAGGTGCCTAGGGAGGTAAAGGGGCCTGCCCTCATTAAACACTACAGTCATGGCCAAAAGTTTTGAGAATGACACAAATATTATATTTTCACATGATCTGCTGCCCTCTGGTTTTTATGTGTGTTTGTCAGATGTTTTTATCACATACAGAAATATAATTGCAATCATATTATGAGTAACAAAAGCTTATATTGACAGTTAGAATGAGTTAATGCAGCAAGTCAATATTTGCAGTGTTGACCCTTCTTCTTCAGGACCTCTGCAATTCTCCCTGGCATGCTCTCAATCAACTTCTGGACCAAATCCTGACTGATAGCAGTCCATTCTTGCACAATCAATGCTTGCATTTTGTCAGAATTTGTAGGTTTTTGTTTGTCCACCCGTCTCTTGATGATTGACCACAAGTTCTCAATGGGATTAAGATCTGGGGAGTTTCCAGGCCATGGACCCAAAATCTCTATGTTTTATTCCCTGAGCCATTTAGTTATCACCTTTGCTTTATGGCAAGGTCTTCCATCATGCTGGAAAAGGCATTGTTGATCGCCAAACTGCTCTTGGACGGTTGGGAGAAGTTGCTCTCGGAGGACATTCTTTATTCATGGCTGTGTTTTTAGGCAAGACTGTGAGAGAGCCGATTCCCTTGGCTGAGAAGCAACCCCACACATGAATGGTTTCAGGATGCTTTACAGTTGGCATAAGACAAGACTGGTGGTAGTGCTCACCTCGTCTTCTCCGAATAAGCTGTTTTCCAGATGTCCCAAACAATCGAAAAGGGGATTCATCAGAGAAAATGACTTTACCCCAGTCCTCAGCAGTCCACTCCCTGTACCTTTTGCAGAATATCAGTCTGTCCCTGATGTTTTTTCTGGAGAGAAGTGGCTTCTTTGCTGCCCTCCTTGAGACCAGGCCTTGCTCCAAGAGTCTCCGCCTCACAGTGCGTCCAGATGCACTCACACCTGCCTGCTGCCATTCCTGAGCAAGTTCTGCACTGCTGGTAGCCCGATCCCACAGCTGAAACACTTTTAAGAGATGGTCCTGGTGCTTGCTGGTCTTTCTTGGGCGCACTGGAGCCTTTTTGGCAACAATGGAACCTCTCTCCTTGAAGTTCTTGATGATGCGATAGATTGTTGACTGAGGTGCAATCTTTCTAGCTGCGATACTCTTCCCTGTTAGGCCATTTTTGTGCAGTGCAATGATGACTGCACGTGTTTCTTTAGAGATAACCATGGTTAACAGAAGAGAAACAATAATGCCAAGCACCAGCCTCCTTTTAAAGTGTCCAGTGGTGTCATTCTTACTTAATCATGACAGATTGATCTCCAGCCCTGTCCTCATCAACACCCACACCTGTGTTAATGGAGCAATCACTGAAACGATGTTAGCTGGTCCTTTTAAGGCAGGGCTACAATGATGTTGAAATGTGTTTTGGGGGATAAAGTTCATTTTCTAGGCAAATATTGACTTTGCAAGTAATTGCTGTTAAGCTGATCACTCTTTATAACATTCTGGAGTATATGCAAATTGCCATTATAAAAACTGAAGCAGTAGACTTTGTAAAAATTAATATTTGTATCATTCTCAAAACTTTTGGCCATGACTGTACATTGCTATACAATAGATGGCAATGATGCAGTCCTGCCTATGATATGCCATCATGGCTGAGCAGCCTGACAGGATCGCTCACCAATGTGTACTATATGTAAGTACCAGAGTGTAATGTGTAATGAGACACCTCCACCCCCTTACCACCCCAGGCAGCTCTGCAAGTGGAGGCAACTAGTCATGCTCACATTCTCGGACAGAAGGGTGGCCATTTTAATTAATTCCCAGTTAACCCCTTTAAGTGTCAAGACAAGCTGCATCTGTATTCTGCTATATGAAAAGGTTATTGCCTGCATATAAGTCACAGCATAAATATTCCATCTCAGAATATATCATTTAGCTGCTTTCTCCACAAGCTGACAGTTGGTAGGCCTGTTGTGTGACCTTATATTCACTTCTGTGTTTGAATTTGATTGGTGAAAGCTATTACTGACGCTCCAGCCTTTATACTTATTCAAAGGTAGACACCCTCCTCAGATTCATTCACTCATAGGTAAACTTTAATGAAAAATTAGTTCAATGAGAAAGTTAATAAACCAAAGACATCAGAGTCAATTGACCAAAACTGGTGTAAAGAAAAACTGGCTTAGTTGCCCCTAGCAACCAACAAGATTCCACCTTTACTTTTTTCAAAGGAGCTCTGAAGAAATTGAAAGCGTTGCTCCAGTTAATTGCCATGGCCAAGAATTATTTTTTATCCATGACAACCTTTATACACACGGTTAAAAGGGTTTTCCAAGACTTTACAAGGCCACGGCACAAATAGGTCATCAGTATTTGATCAGTGGGGATCCGAAACCCGAGACCCCTGCAAATCAGCTGTTTGAGAAGGCACCGGTGCTCCTGTGAATGCTGCAGTCTTCTCTCAGTTCACCAAGCACAGCTTAGTACATTGTATTACGGCTGTGCTTGGCATCACACCTCAGCCCCATTCACTTCTATGGGGTTGAGCTGTGCCTAGGCCACGTGACCGATGTCACTGGCCTAGGCAAAGCTGTGAGAAGGTGGCGGCGCTACTGCGAGCACCACTGCCTACTCAAACAGCTGATTAGTGTTGGTCCTAGGTGTCAGATCCCTACTGATCAGATACTGATGACCTATCCTGAGGATAGGTCATCAGCATTAAAGTCTTGGATAAACCTTTTAATGAAACCTGTTAAATTCATTCTTCTAATTTGAATAATGGAAACTAGCCTGTTACTTCTTCAATGAAAAAGCCCTAAATTACAGTTAACATAAGAGATCATATTTTCCAAAGTAACATTTCCATTTTATTATTAGTAGTTGGTATCTTGTTATTAGCTTTGTATATGTGTGCAGTCACCATTAGAAGATGTTTGTCAAGTTCCTCTTAGATCCTTTAGCTTAGGCTAGGGCTACACAGAGGAAATTCGTGAGACACAAAGATATGTGCGACTTGCAAAGTCTAGCATGTCTGGATTTTTTGTGACTGCATTGCGACACCATAGATATCCATTACATGAAATGTAGCATGACTTTCTTGCTGTGCGACACAAATGTAGCCTTAGTCTAAATTATGAAACTTGTTTGTCAGTTGCAAAATTGGCCAACCTACTGCATTTACTACTACAGGAAATGTCTCTGGAAATGTACTGGTTGGATTACCACAATTTTCTTCATGCTGCTGGCTATGAAAATTAGTAATTCTAATTATAATTCTTTTTAGTTAGCTGTAGAACATGATAGACAGTGAATAAAATTAGCTAAGTTAAAATGCAAGGAAATAAGGCCTGTTTCACACTTGCATCAGCAGTTCCAGCTGGCTGTTCCAGCAGAGAACAGCCTGCTGGAGCTCTATGTATCTGGCATTGCCAGACATTACCGAAATACCTGATGGCCTCATTGTCTATAATGGGGTCGGTGGAGATCTGGCTGCTACCTGGAAAATATACCAGGAGACATAAAACACCATATGCAACAATATTTGTCTGGCCTAATCCTGGCATATTTGCTATAGTCAATGGGGCTGGTGGGCATTCAGGTAACATCCGACAATGCTGGATCTAGACAGCTCCGGCAGGCTGTTCTCTGGCGGAACAACCTTACACAAATGTGAAACAGGCCTAATCTAGCACATTGATATACACATAGCTCCTGTTGATCATGCAGTCACAACAGGTATCCTCATGCACTAACTTACACAGGCAGAGGATTGGAGAAAATATAGAGAAAAAAACATACATACAAAAGCTTGTTCCCAATCATTTCCCCGTGTGAATGTGTCACTGATAACCTGTCTGTGCAGGTTGTCAAATTATTCATACACTTCCAGGAAGAATAACTAATGAATAATACACATAAAATGTTGTTATTTCATGGAAAATAGAACTAGTTACAAAAACAGAAATTTCCGGAGATCTGAAAGAGCCTCTTTAAGGGCTAAAATCTTTAGAATCAGAAAAAATAAGGTGTGATCACAAGTGCCTATTTACTAAAACCATAAAATGTAGACCAGTTTTTGATGTTTCGTTTCTTTATGATGTTCACCTATTCTGGTAATCTCATCTTTGGCTCGTCCTCTATATATTTCCAGTGAATTGTGTTCGTTATAAAGGTGTCACAAGTTCAGCAATATAAAAACAAATAAAAAAACAGAAGACTTTAATGTGTTTCCGACAGTGTTTCAAAAAACTTTGCAGGTGCTTTCAAAATCAGGAAGTTAACATTATGTACTAGTTACTTTTATTATTCTCGAGCTTCTCAAACTTAATTTGACTATGTAATATAGACTTTAATTTGGTATGAACTAGAGATGAGCGAATCTTCAAAGATTTGCTTCGACGAATATTCAACGAATTTATAAAAAGATTAGTTCTTAATCTGAATTTATTAGGTCGAAGTTGCGTTAAAAAATATTCGTTATTCTGGTCATGTTCTGCGAACATTCCACAAAAATAATGAACATACAGTCTAGCGTTGTTAAAGGTACTCTACTTAACTGAATATGTACGCATGAGCATTCAAAGTGCGTACGAATCGTTAGTGTACTATTGTCTCGTGATTGCATAATACGCACGCACGACGCTAGGTCGCGGCGTACAGTCCTCAGAGGCAGAGCGAAGTTTTCAATATGGCATCCAGGCGTTCATCAGAATTTAGCTCTGGAGAGCTTAAATATATGATCAAGGTGATAGACCGCTAGGATTATGATGGCACCCTTCTGTGGAACCCTTCTGCTTTCCAGTGCCAGACATTTTCACTTGACTGTGGCAGGCAATCAGGTCTTTGTCTCTCTCCCTGTCTCAGAGGCGAAGCTACCGGGGGGGCAGGGGGGGCGACGGCTCCCAGTGAGTCAGGGGGGCCCAGCAAGGATGACTATCAGGCGAATACAAGTGAGCGATTCCATTATGGAAGCGCTCACTTGTATTTAGCGACCTCTATCAGACCTCAGATCAGCCCACCCAGACACATAAAATTAAAATAAAAAACCTTTCTTACCTGTCCCGCGCTGCGGCTGCCCTCCGGTCCGGCGCGCACCGTCTTCCCTGGCCGGCGCGCACTATGACCTGACGCTGCGTGGGCTGATCTGAGGTCTGATGGGGGCACAATACGCTGATGTGAGGTCTGATGGGGGCTCAGTAGGGTGATGTGAGGTTTGATTAGGGCACAATACGCTGATCTGAGGTCTGATGGGGGCACAATACGCTGATCTGAGGTCTGATGGGGGCACAATACGCTGATCTGAGGTCTGATGGAGGCATAATACGCTGATCTGAGGTCTGATGTGGGCACAGTAGGGTGATGTGAGGTCTGATGGGGCACAATATGCTGATCTGAGGTCTGATGGGGGCACATTCTGCTTATCTGAGGTCTGATGGGGGCACAATACGCTGATCTGAGGTCTGATGGATGCACAATACGCTGATCTGAGGTCTGATGGAGGCACAATACGCTGATCTGAGGTCTGATGGGGGCACAGTAGGGTGATTTGAGGACTGATGGGGGCACATTCTGCTGATCGGAGGTCTGATGGGGGTACAATACGATGATCTGAGGTCTGATGGGGCACAGTAGGCTGATCTGAGGTCTGATGGGGGCACAATACGCTGATCTGATGACTGATGGGGGCACAGTAGGCTGATCTGAGGTCTGATGGGGGCACAATACACTGATCTGAGGTCTGATGGGGGCACAATACGCTGATCTGAGGTCTGATGGGGCACAATACGCTGATCTGAGGTCTGATGGGGCACAATACGCTGATCTGAGGTCTGAGGGGGCACAGTAGGCTGATGTGAGGTCTGATGGGGGCACAATACGCTGATCTGGGGTCTTATGGGGCACAATACGCTGATCTGAGGTCTGATGGGGCACAATATGCTGATCTGAGGTCTGATGGGGCACAATACGCTGATCTGAGGTCTGATGAGGGCACAGTGGGCTGATCTGAGGTCTGATGGGGCACAGTAGGCTGATCTGAGGTCTGATGGGGGCACAATACGCTGATCTGAGGTCTGATGGGGGCACAATACGCTGATCTGAGGTCTGATGGGGGCACAATACGCTGATCTGAGGTCTGATGGGGCACAATACGCTGATCTGAGGTCTGATGGGGCACAGTAGGCTGATGTGAGGTCTGATGGGGGCACAATACGCTGATCTGGGGTCTTATGGGGCACAGTAGGCTGATCTGAGGTCTGATGGGGGCACAATACACTGATCTGGGGTCTTATGGGGCACAATACGCTGATCTGAGGTCTGATGAGGGCACAGTGGGCTGATCTGAGGTCTGATGGGGGCACAGTAGGCTGATCTGAGGTCTGATGGGGGCACAGTAGGCTGATGTGAGGTCTGATGGGGCACAATACGCTGATCTGAGGTCTGATGGGGGCACAGTACGCTGATCTGAGGTCTGATGGGGCACAATACGCTGATCTGAGGTCTGATGGAGGCACAATACGCTGATCTGAGGTCTGATGGAGGCACAATACGCTGATCTGAGGTCTGATGGGGGCACATTAAGCTGATCTGAGGTCTGATGGGGGCACAGTAGGCTGATGTGAGGTCTGATGGGGCACAATACGCTGATCTGAGGTCTGATGGGGGCACAGTACGCTGATCTGAGGTCTGATGGGGCACAATACGCTGATCTGAGGTCTGATGGAGGCACAATACGCTGATCTGAGGTCTGATGGAGGCACAATACGCTGATCTGAGGTCTGATGGGGGCACATTAAGCTGATCTGAGGTCTGATGGGGCAGGGGACTGTTAGTTTAATGATGTAAAAACTGGGGACAGGTTTCCTTTAACATAGGAGTCCCCTTGTCTTTTACTCCTATTGCTCCTATATTTTACTGCATTATATGGTAGAGTATTTACACTAGGGTACGTAGAAAGTCTATTGTACTGTACTTAACAGCATAGATGATCTAGCAGTTTATACAGTCATCTTTCTAATACAATATTATAACCACAACTAGTAGTATGTGCCTGTGAAGTTGGAAACGTGCGTTTGGGAAGTCACTAAGTGGGGGGCCCACTCAAGTATGTTCCCCCCCCCCCGTGCTGAACCTCTAGCTACGCCTCTGCCCTGTCTCCTCCGTCACGCTCCCTGTCTGGTTAATATCACAAGCCCTGCACGAGCCCTGATATCTGTAATGGTGCCCAGAACAGCAGAAGTTACAGAACACAGTTCTCTCTCTTTCACAAGCTCCTGCTTGTCTCAGCAGGCGCAGCACAAATGAAGTAACTTGTTTACTAAGCCTATGGGCCAATTAGAGCAAGCCCTTCCCCCTAGGTCAGTTGACAGGGTTCTTCCTGGGCTTTTTGCCGCTCTAACCCATCCACCGCAAACATTTCCGCACAAATAACGAACATACAGTAAAAGTACACTACTTAACTGAAGCATACAAATTATCAGATGAGCAGCATTAGCGTACAAATTATCAGATGCTTACGTAACGTTAGAGTACAAAGATTTAAGAATATTTAAGATTCGTACGGAGCAAATCTGAAAAGATCCGGATTCGCTTCCGAGTAGGAAATAACGAAGATTCGTAATGAATCTACGAAGCGGCAAATAGATTCGCTCATCTCTAGTATGAACCAATGGTAGATTTAACATTGTGATTCTTGTACAAAGCTTGAAGTGGTGTCACAAGCAACCTGTATATAATGCAGTGTTAATAAGATTGGTGTATTCTGTAGATTTGTGAAAAAAATGTACGGAAGGAGTCTTAAGTTCTTGATCATGTTCTGTGGTTCCTCTGTAGGCAGAACATGCATATAATCTAAAGAACAGAAATTCATCCTTCAAATTGAGGAGAAATAATGACTCTTGTCTAGCTAGTCACATTTTTAGAACTCTACATTATATAGAGTGGTTTAAAGCCAAAGCTCAAAATGCAACATTACCATATATTGAGTGGACTAAAGCCACAAGCTATGTTTATTGCAAAAAGGCACCTTATAAACCAAGTTGAAGACAAGTATCTTAATAATTGATGATGGACTTGTGTTTGTATGGTGTTCCATGCTTTCATGTAGACGCTGTGATGATACTTATGCAGTCTGGTTAGACTGTGATTTTTTTTCTCACTTGATTTCATATACTTACCTAATGTTCCATATTTTCTTTTTTATTATCTTCCAGGTGTATTTTTCCAAACCAGGTTAAAAGGATAATAAATCCAAACCACAATGGATTTGTACGGGTTACCAAATGAATCCCACCCAGACAATGTGACATTAGATATGCTTCAAAACAAACTCATCTGGGTAGCTTTACCAGTTGTGTATTCATTTGTGACTTTAGTAAGCATTCCTGGAAATGCAATTTCACTTTGGATTTTGATATTTCACTCTAAACCCATCACATCTTCAATAATCCTCATGATTAACTTGAGCATTACAGACCTTGCACTTGCCGTACTTCTTCCCTTCCAAATATACTACCATGCCAAAGGGAACAACTGGATATTCGGAAAAGAGCTTTGCAATGTGGTGACTATTATGTTTTATGTTAATATGTATGGTACAATATTAACAATCATGTTGATCAGCTTGGAGCGTTACTTAGGCATTATCCACCCAATGAAATCAAGTACGTGGAGGAGAAAAAGGTACGCGATTGGAGCAATTCTTCTAATTTATCTGCTGTTGTTCATTGTTTTGATCCCCATGGAGTCGACAGACCTAACGTATGAAGTGAAGCATCTAAACATCACAACATGTTTTGATGTACTGAAATGGAACATGCTGCCAAATATTATATCCTGGGCGATTTTCATCATTTCACTTTTCTTTTTCTTGTTTTTAATTCCGTCTATAATTACTGTGATTTGTTATGTCCGTATAATTAGAAAACTGATTCAGACATCCAACAGGAACGGCACACGTCACGAAAGAAGATCTATCAACCTTGCTATATTTGTCCTTATAGTGTTTGTCACCTGTTTTGCACCAAACAATGTAATCCTTCTGGTGCACACAATTGTTCGGCTGTTCTATCAGAACAGTTATTACTATGCCTACAAACTGACACTTACATTGAGTTGTTTAAGCAGTTGTGTGGACCCTTTTCTTTATTACTTTGCTTGTAAAGAATTTCGGAAGAAGGCATTAGAGTTGTTGAATTGTAGATCACAAAGCATTGAAAAGTCTGGAACTAGGCGAGGCAGCTTGTTCTCCGCTCTGACTTTTTCCAGTGGACAGTGTGAAGCCTTAGAAAATGGGAACATCCACAGATTTGACAATAACCACAAGGTGAGCGATATGTAGCCATTATTCCATTCTTATTGGATGAGTGTTGAAGGAATGTAACATTATTTTTATACACATCTAAAGGACCTCATATACATTACAGTATTGTCGGCTAAACTCACCATTTTCAGCATTGTTGGCTAACAATGAAATGTGTATGTATCTCTTGAATCTTTTCCGACAGATGATGTCTGGGAGAGAAGGGCTGGGTGCTTTGAATGTCAGCACCTGATTTTTTGTTCTCCAGGAGACAAGCCACCACCATATGTGTCTCTCTCTCCTTTCTCTCTTTAGGTTATTCTTTTCTTTCTCTATTGAGATCACAAGCAAAAGTTTAACTGTGTATGTGTATAGAGAATTAGGGATAGATACCTGTAGCTAAAGGCTCCATCTATTGAAGGTGTAGGAGCACCATAAAAGTTTTTTTCGGAGAATTCTTCACTATTTATTTACTTTGGTCCCTAGCATATATGACCTAATGAAAGACTCATAACTACCTATTCCCTGCCGCTTCAATCTTGGGCCCTGGTTCTTGTCCCCACTTGTGGGCAGGTATGGACATGATCAGTTGCCATGCTGAAGCCAATAACTGGCTTCAATGGTTACTTGTTCCCAAATAGCACGATCCAGTGGTGAATATAGTCATATATGCAAGGAGCCATAAGTAAGCAGTGAAAATTCCCAGAAAGCTCCTTTAAGTGGGATCTCCGTTAATCAGCATTTGAAGTAAAAATGTGGGTAGCTGTTAGGAGATGGTTTTAAGATATAGTTAAACATTGAGTGCTTCATAAAATATTGCATGGTTGGTATTGTTTATACAGCACATTTGGTGGTTTAAAATTTTTGGCTACGAATAATTTGATTTATAAATTCTTAATTTAATACCAAACATATAAGTGAACCTTAGACAGGTAGAAACCAGTATCACAGTCTAAATGGTATGTCCAGCCATTTAAAGGGATTTTCTGACCATTTAAAGGCAATTCACACCTTTGGGAGCTAGTTTTTTTTTAATCATTCCATTGTACTCATTTTGAGCTAAAAATAATTTTTATTGTAAATATGGAGTCATTTTCTGTACAGGGCTGACATGCTTTAATAGTACCCTTTGGATTTTCTGTATTTTCCATCAGACCAGGAGTGGACAGACTTCTTATCTCTGCTCTTTGACCTTATACACACTCATTATAGCTCAGTTCTTATCATATTGATAAGAATGTGGCTTAAATACATGTTTATGACCTCTCAGTAGTTTAGGCTAGTTTCACACCTGTGGCATCGGATTTCAGCAGGATGTTCCGGTGGGTGAACAGCCCGCCGGATCCGTGCTGCCACAGGTGCACGTGTGGGGCTGGAACTATGCTCCGGCCCCATTGACTGTAATGGGGGTGGGCCACGGATCCGGCCGCAGCACGGCAAACCCTGCCGAAAGTACAGCATGTTGAACTTCTGTTCTGACCGCCTCTCTGCAGGGTTTGCCGTGCTGCGGCCAGATCCGTGGCCCACCCACATTACAGTCAATAGAGCTGGAGCGTAGTTCCAGCAGCACTGATCAGCCTACCGGGGTATAATGCCGCAGGTGTGAAAGTACCCTTAGAGATAAAGGTTTATTAGAAGAAACTAAGTGAAAGAAAAAGTACCAGTCACACAGCTAGAAAAACAGTTAACCCTTTGTGACAGAACAGCTCAATATTTTTAATAAAGGCCAAATGAAAAAATGATTTTTAGCCAAAAATAAGTAACATGCAATCATTAAAAAATGCCTCCAAAGGTGTGCATAGCCTTTAACATAAAGGGGTATTGCGGCAAAGTAACTTAATTTTTGAAAAACTGCATTAAGGCTGCAAGCTATGACCCAACCAGAACCGATACTTGTACATATAACAGAGCTTCAAATTACCTTGCAATGCATTTGTCTAGCTCCTGTGTGAGCCTGCAACACACTGAGAGCATCTTGGCTCCTGATCTTCCCTCACAAAACTACAATCCCCACAGTCCTTAGCTTTCCTGCTGTGAGTGTTGATGTGTATTGATTGACTGCCTGATATACAGTCCAGTCACGCCCCCTCTACTAAGTAATCAGCAGCACACTAACATTTAGCTAGAGAATTGATAGCAACACACTGAGCATGCTCGACCTAACAAAGCCTAAGAACTACAGGTCGATGCCATGGTAATTTATGAGGAAACACAGTGGGTAGCAGAGGAAGAAAACTACTTTTATAACTACTGAACGGTAAATATATGAAATTGACATGATATTAGGTAATAATTGATGATGAATTAGTCTAAAACATAAGTTATATTGATGGTAACTGGAATATCCCTTTAATTAGTAGTTTGTAATAACCTGTGGAAGGAAGTTCTTTTACTTATAACATTCCCCTGCCACACTCCTCTGATGCTGCCGTCTTCACAGCATTCACATGCACTGTGGGCTCTTCCGCATGGGTCCTTACTGAATGTGGCCACTTATATCCTGTGGAGCTGCAATGTCTACCATGCAGTTGAACAGATAAAGTGGACACATCTGGTCGGGACCTGGGGAAAAGACCCCACAGTGCACATGAGCAGAGTGGAGACGGCGTCATCAAGGGAGCAAGGGACAGATATGTACTATATAAAACAGCTTTCTTCAGTAGCTTATTACAAACTACAAATTAATTTAAATGGCCAGAGAACCCCTTTAGCTTTTTTAAACATGCTCAAATTGTTGTGAAATAATTAAAAAAAGTAATATTCACCTATGCACCTCCATTCGGGGAACAATACTTTTAAGTTCCCCGCCAGTCTTTGTACTGCCCGGTCCATCCTGACATGGACTTATGATGGCTGCAGCCATGAGGTATTATCTCTTTTATTACTTAACACCATTCTGAGCATTTTTTTTTATTAGTGACCAGACATCCCATATAAGCATCAGTCAATTAAGAGTTATTTTACTGCCATTAAAACAGTAAAGATTTTCTTGTACTCAACAATCCTCTTTGGAAATGAATATGTTTATATTGCCACAGTACTTGTTTTGGGTTAAAAAAAATGTTTGGTTTTGTACTGTTTTTGATCTTTACATCTGCATTGGGTTTAAGCAATTTCATTCGTTTCATGTACATAAACCACGGTATGGTATTGTAAATAAAATGTATATAGAGAACACTTTCCGTGTCTTCCCTTATATTTCCTTGCTTACATGGTAGCAGTAGTCCCTACTCATGGCTATGTCACAGAGCTGTACTTATTGGGCAGACATTTGACAAAGTGCTTATAGCATATATGGCCTAAAGATAACAGAAACGACAACAAAGATGACATAAACCCTCATTCTTGTCGTCTTGAGTGATATATTCTGTTGGCTAAACATCATAGCCTACTCTGGTCGAAACAAGCCATATCCCTGTTGGATCCCAATATAGTCAATGGGGATCTGATGGTGTGCGCCGGTATCCGGCAATGCCAGATATGTTGCATTCCAGTAGTCTGTTCTTCTGCCAGAACAGACTACCAGAGTTCATGCCGTATATGTTAACCTACTCTTACAGAGAATATTATGAAATGTCCTATTATTGGTTAATCATAGGGCTGAATTTCTTAAAATACTGTGCAAGTGACATAATTTCCCTTCTAGCCTTTCTCAGGTGAAGACTTATTGTTTTCCCTTTCTTTTCACCCTATGTTCCTAATACCCATTGCATGCTGTACACATTTTTTCCAAATGTTTTCATGGGCAAGCCACTATTTTCCAAGACCACCTCCACTCTTACAGGAGACAGGATGGAACGCAGAAAGAGAAACTTAACCACTACCAACAGGATTAGCTAATATGGTTGACAGCTGACTCACTGAGTCAGACAACAGGTAACCCTCCAATAGTCAAGTTGTGGTTAGACCCATAGTTAGTGTGAACTAAGTCCAATAACTCAGGGTTCCTCAACTCCAGTCATCAGGGTCCACCTGCCGGTCATGTTTTCAGGATTTCCTTAGTATTGAGCAGGTGATATAATTAGTGCCAATGCATCAGGACTTACTGAAGGTATTCATTCTGAGGGATATTCAGAAATCATGACCGGTAGGTGGGCCCTGAGGACTGGAGTTGAGGAACACTGCAATAACTGACATGGTGGTAAGAAGTGGTATTGCTGAGAAGACTGGAGTAAAGGCAACAGAAGATGATGATGACTGTCAAAGGCAGAAGCTGAAGCGTGGTCAGAGACAAGCCAGAGGTCAGAAGACGGTATCAAATAGTAGCATGGTACAGAGGATCAGACAGGATCAGGGTCAGACAGGTTCAGTAGTTGATGCAGGTGGCAGGCAAACAGAATGATCAAACAGGCTGGGTCAAACATAGAAGATCAGAAAAGAACACCTTTGCTATTACTGTTAGTAACTCAACACTCAAGCAACTTCCTAGGAAAGGAAGCTGCTATTTAAACTTGGAACCCAATCCAGCCGTCCTGGGAGGCAGGAAGCATGCGTACACGCCTGTCCCATCTGGCAGAGACAGCAGTGGGCAGAAAGGTAAGAGATGCTGGGGATGAATTACCAATAGAAACCTCCATACATATTAAGCGTGAAACAGGGACCGAGCTCCATAAAACTACAAACCTACAACAACCACCAATGGTCCCCAACAAAATACACATAAGTCGTACATATAAAAAAGTTAATAAATGTTATTAAACATGAATACACAATAGACTGGTAAAAACGATGGCAAGATGGAATAGCCGCACGTTACTGCTACAGAATAGGAAGCAAACCAATTGGACTACAGAGTAGGTAGATAATAGTCTATACTGGAATTATGTCAATATAGTGCCATGAAAAATATAGAATGTAAAATAAACCATAAATGTAGAAAAGATGGTCCAATTAATAGCTGCCACATAGAGATATGAAACATGATACTGGTATATCAACACCACCACTATATCTAGATGGAATAGTTAAACACAAAAATACATGGAAATTGTATAAGAGCTGGGGAGGAGGACTGCTGGACAAATTACAGATTATAAACAATATATATCAAATGCCCATTGGCATAAATGACAGTTCAAGAGTTAATCCCAGCTATTAAAGACAGCGCAGCAACTTTGCTCAATTATAACAGCTAGTGAAAAACACATCTGTATAACTACAAGTACAATCAAACCAATATAGACAAATCCAATAATCCAAATGTACCCATAGTGAAGCAGGTTCGGTCCAATTTGCAAACATATGTTTTTATGTCTCCTTATTCCTTATGTCTGTGGAAGCTACAATCCTGGTTTTGGTTCACAAGCATTGATGGAAATCACCGACGTATGGATGAGGCATAAGACTGAAATCACATAAAAGAGGAGCTATACAAGTCTTTCATTTATACTTTTGCTTCCTTTTCGAACCATTCCTGGCTTTGACTAAAGTTGGGTTTTGACGTTGATTATCGGTGCATGGGCTTTGTGGGTAAAAAACAGTTTTATCTATAAAACCATGTGGTCAATAACAACCAGTTTGACAAAAGCACTAATTTGTGGTAAAGCAGATGTTTTCAGTTGCACTTCGGCTGCAACGTAAAAACCCAGCCTAAGGGTATGTTCACATTGTTGCAAACGTGTTGCAGACATCTCAGGATGAAAAAGACAGTTTCATACATCAAAACATGGTTCTTTCTGCAGCAAGTGCATGAATTTCTGCAAGCCCCATTCAGATGAATAAGATTGGTTCAGACATTTCTGCCACATGTGAATATACCCTAATAACCACAATAAAACTGCACTAAAATTGCATGTACAAGTCTAGTCTTATTTGGCAAAGATATAGTTTGTCCATATAAATGCAAAGATTTTTTTTTGAGTACTGATGTTTGTCAGAATCATAATCTCCACATTGTGGCCACTTTTTACCGATTTATGGGTTAAATTCCAAGCCACATCTAAGACTCCCCCCCCCATACCTATTATACTGACAACCTCAACTTTTGTAATTCTGGGCGTTTTCATGTACAAAACCACAGGACCAGAATTTCCTCATTTTGGTAAGCAGTTCTCATAGACTGTATATTACTGTACGTAGCTATTTTTGTAGCAATGCAAGAAAAACATCATGACCGTAAAATACTTGTACTTAATGGAACTTTAGAAAGTAGGGTCAAGAATTTTAAAGTTAGCAACCTTTCATAAAACTTCTGACATGGCTTAGGCCTCTTTTACATTTCAGTATTTTGATCAGTGTTTGGTCAGTGATTGTGAGCCAAAACCAGGTGCGATTCAAAAAACACAGAACAAGTGCAGATCTTTCCATCATACCTTCTCTCTGCGTAGGTTCCACTCCTGGTTTTAGCTTACAATAACTGATGGAAATCACTGATCATACACTGCCCAAACCACTGAGATGTGAATAAGGTCTTAGGCCCCTTTCACATGAGCGAGTTTTCCGTGCGGGTGCAATGCATAACGTGAATGCATAGCGCCCGCACTGAATCCTGACCTATTCATTTCAATGGGTCTGTCTACATGAGCGGTTTTTTCACGCATCAGTTCTGTGTTGCGTGGAAAACGCAGCATGTTCTATATTCTGCATTTTACACACAGCCTTGGCCCCATAGAAGGGAATGGGGATTCAGTGAAAAATGCATTGCACAAGGATGCAAGTGCGGATGAAAAGCGTTTTACACTGATGGTTGCTAAGAGATGTTCGTAAACCTTCAGTTTTTTATCACGCGCGTGAAAAACGCATCAGATTATATTGCACCCGCGCAGAAAAAACTGAACGCAATCGCAGACAAAACTGACTGAACTTGCTGACAAAATGGTGCAAATTTCACTGAATGCACCCTGAACACATCCGGACCTAATCCGTCACGCTCGGGGCCTTAGGGTTATGGTGCTAAGAGCACCACACCCAATGCTTATTTTGCTCCTATAATGCCCCTTTCACACGTGCGGGAGACTCACACGTCTCCCGCAACGCATCTACAGGGCTGGACTTGGCACTGACAGGGATCGCATATAATGCTATGCCATCCCTGTCAGTACCGAGTCCAGCCCTGTAGATGCGTTGCGGGAGACGTGCGAGTCTCCCGCACGTGTGAAAGGGGCATAAGGGTACGTCCACATGGTCAGGTTTCCTGATAAAGTTTTGGAAGCCAAAACCAGGAATGAATTCATAAAAGGAGGAGAAGTTGTATCTGTCCTTTATATTTTTTCTAATTTTATAATCCTCCTCGTTATTGGCTTCCAAAACTGCATCAGGAAACCTGACTGTGTGGCCATACCCTAAGGGAGCCAGGCATGGATCACACCAAATGCCAACATCACCACAAGGAGCTCAGCTCTTAGAAGAGCACTTTGTTCAGATCACAAGATATGGACTTTCACTGAACAAAACTGCATTTCTACTCTCCATACCGACATAATATGAATGTGATACCGTACTCTACATTCTACATTGGAGGAAATAATTATTACCGAACTGTGGGACAGGCATGGTCACTTTAGTAATGTTTTTGATAATACTGTAATGATGTAATAATATACTGGTGTGAACTAAGAAACATGAATGTATTGTTATAATTGGATGATTCTCCTCTAGCATGTGATCTGTAGTTACGCTTCACATTATTATAAAGCTTGGAGCAGAAGTCAAGAAATAAAGTGAGAGGCAAACAATTTTTTTAGCAAAAGAATATATATAAGTGAAATATAATACAGGAAGTGGTGGGTTTGTAGGTTGCACTTGGTTATAGGTTGCGTTAAGGTGTTAAGTTCTTACAGGCATTCACTTTTGTTGACCTCCAAAAGAACAGTAGACAAAAGAGTTATAAAACCTTTACTACCTGAGGTATAACAGCACTGTGGTTGAAATGTACATAGAGGTGATCTTCTACACATTCAACTGGCAATAACACCTTACCTAAGTGTGAGGAAAGTGCCTGCTGATATTCGGTATAGTTGTTTCACACATTTCTGCTTATTATGTCCCACCTAGTGACAGTGTCGGACTGGGGTGTCTAGGGCCCACCAGTAAAATTCATTCTCGGGGTCATTGTACAGCTACATGCAAATACTACTGCTTGTACAGCAGCAAGACACTCAGGATTATTGATTATACAGGTCCCTGCAGTGATGTCAAGAAAGCAAGTTCCTGAGGGAAGAAAATACAGACTGATCTTCTTCTGTACCTAGAAGTCATCTTAGCCACCAGATGTGTCTACAATAATAAACCTGGTAGTTTGTTAAATAACGTACCCAGTTTTTATATGAACATGGAGTGGTTGAGATACTTTATGTTGCCTATCGGTATGTAGTGCTGTAAGTGTACAGTGCCATATGCCAATTGTTCAGGGGATGGGTAAGTAGGGGACCACTTTGCTCACGGGCCCACCAAGGGATTGACCTGCTCCCCTGTGGGCCAATCCGAGCCTGCCTGGTGAGGTGGATCCACTAAGCCTCTGGTCCAGGTGAATGGCTTTCACACAGCTCTGGTGCACTAAGCCATTATGTACACAACCAGATCCATATTTTGGTGCACAAACCACGAATCCACAAAATAAGGATTTTCTTTTTCTATTCTCATCCCTAAAACCAGAATAGGACATGTTCTATAATTTGTGGAATGGCCACACACATCCACAAAAATATGCAGGTGTGCTTATGGCCCCATAGAAATGAATGGGTCACTGTGTTATTGGATAGCACACTGAAATAAAATATGATCATGTAATGCAAAGCTGTGGCATGGAAGCAGAGTTGAAAAACACAGGGGCATTTATCATTGTCTTAACACCACCATTGTGGCGTAAAAAAGTTGCAAATTGTGATGGATGCCATATTTGTGTTATCATTTGCAACTTTTTCAGCTTCTTGACACTTTTCTAAAGTGGCAAGAAAAATGGACAGGGTTTAGTGGGGGCAAAGCTTATTGCAGCTCGTTGGGTTTACTATAACTTGCGTAGTTTTGAGTTTCTGGCACACAGAAGGCCAGAGCTGTGCCTAATTTATTAAGAGGCATCTGCTCTTAATAAATTAAGCACATTCTACTCCAGCAAATAGGGCTTCAAGATTGGGACATGGGAATGCCAGCCTTGATAAGTGTCCCTTTAGTGTAGGAAACCTGTTGTAATGCTGCACTGATGCTAAGCTATAGATGGGCAGCGATGAAGTAAAGTTGAAGAACACTTGGTGTAGCAGAGGAGGGGAGTGGGACCGCATGCGGCACTGGATCCCAAACAAGTGACTAATACGGCTACAATTATTAGGAATATGTACTTTTAGTAAATACCATACATTTTTATCATAGATTGTTTACAGATCTAGCTAGGTTTTCCTGAATTCAAAGCAAGAGTCAGTTTCCATGGCCAAACCCTAGTGATGTTATTTTTTTGTGCTCTCCTCCCCCGGTACATGTCCAGGCTATCTAACTCCTGCCCCTAAGTTACTATGCAGTACATTTTTCTTTGAAACTAAGAAGTTTTCAAATTAATGAGTTTTATGTTGTCTACATGGCCATATAATAGTAGTTATTTACAATCCTATGACTGTAAAGCCTCATTCACACGTCAGAGTTTTGGTCAGCGATTTCCATCAGTGATTGTGAGCCAAAACCAGGATTGGAGCCTCCACAGACATAAGGTATAAGGGAAAGATCTGCACCTGTTCTGTGTTTAGAGCCGTACCTGGTTTTGGTTCACAATCACTGACCAAAACACTGACGTATGAATGAGGCATAAAGGTTTTCAGAACCATAATGCACTCCATGAAGGATGGTGCATGCTCGTGACCTTTACAGCAAAAACAATTATCACCCATCCCTAAACTCACCTATGGACATGATCGAGGGGAGGGAGACACTGGGTTGCCAGAAAAGACACCTCAACGCACGTTTCGCTCTCACAGCTTTGTCAAATAGTTCACTCAGACATTTGGCCCCACCTTCTCTTCCTACCCTCCCTATCCAACTATGTGCTGCATATTTTATGATAGTCCTCATCTTTATTGCAAATCCTACATAAATGTGAAAATTGACTCTTGGGAATCATATTCCAGGTCTTGGGGGCATGAAAGCTCTACCTCTGATTATTTTTGTTAGTTGTAAAAATAAAATTATAATAAGCAATCAATAGTTTTTGAGATGTGACCATCCAGAAAATGAATACAGTCTGTAATTTTTTACTTCATAGGATGAAAATATTGCCCACATATTGTGACCTTAAAAGAGTTGGCCCAACGCAGACATTGATGGCATATCGTTAAGATATGCTATCAATGTCAGATATGTACAGGTCTCACTCTGGGACCTACTCCTATCTCCAGAATGGTGACCCTGAAGTGAAGGAGAGCATACCATGCATACACAGCTTGTTCATCATTTATTGTTATGGCAGTTCTTAAAGTAGCCAAGCTACTTTCTGAAGTCCCATAGTGGCGATTACAGAGTGCACAGCACACATATTGCCACCTCTCCATTCACTTCTATGAGATCACTGCAAATAGCCAAGCCAGTACTGTTATTTTTGGTACTCACACAGAGGTGAACGGAGGGTGGCCACAATTGTGCTGTGCACACTCCTTCACTTCAGGGGCCTATTCTAGAGATAGAATCAGGTTCCAGAGGTGATATGCTTCAGTGCCTGAGGTGGAAATATGTATTTAAATCAATTTATTCTCTAAATGGGCAACCCCTGCAAAGTCCCCTGTAGCTGCAAATGAAATGACTACCCAACCCTAAAATAATTTTTAGTCAATGTCATAACAGTCACCAGGAACCCAATTTTAATTATTTAGTAACGTATTTTCACACAATCTTTTTTACACAGCTGTCATCCCCTCTGCATAAGGACTATTGATTCACTGCAAAAACTGTATCATTACCATTGCGAATTTCCAATAACAGTGTTCAGTGTGTTTGTAGAAGGGAAAGGAAATATCATTTTCTCTTTGTCTTTAAATTACAGAAAAAAAAACACTTGCAATTTTGCTACTACCGCTTAATGTGTGTTACAAACCAATGACATTTCATTTATAGGCCTCATACTAAAACATCTGGTAAGCAGATGAGTGGAAAATGAAAGATCCTGCCACATCATCTGAGAATAAGAATGTACGAGGGTAGTAGTGCAAACAGCAGTTACAGCCCCAGTAGTATGGCCAGTAGTAGTGGTAGTAGTAGTAGGCCACGGTTGTCCCGGCTTCATACCAGCTCTAAATTATTATTTAGGACAAAGAGGACTGGATGGCTCACTCTTCCTCTGGGTCACAGCAGGATGATGTGGATGTCACCTCTGAGTCTGACAATGTGTCTTGGAGCCAGGGATCACAGCATTCCTCCTGCTCCTCTTCCTTGCAACCCCAGAGAAACCTTTCACTTGCTTTATGTCTATCTTCACTGCTTCATTCTACTGGCGTGCCTTCTTTTTTCCTCAGCCTCACACGCTATAGAAGAGTTTTCCTGTTGATAAGTTATGTGAGAAAAGTCAGAATTTGAAATGCCATGAGGAGGAGATTCAGGGAGAGGTGGAGGAAACCATGCATAGCTGTGGTGGTAGTAGTGACACTTGTAGCTATGCTGGTTTCAGTAGGGGCAGTGGTAGCGACAATGACACTTAGGGCAAATACAGAGCAGGAAATCAGGAGGGGGGTGGGAGCCCATGATGACACATCAAAGTCTGATACAAGTGACAGGGAGAGTGAGGACTTTATGATGATTATGTGATTGGGGTGCTCATATGGAGGTGACATCAGAGGAGGAGGGTGGTGGCCACGGAAAAGAGCAGAGGCAATGTACCGCTAGTACCTCCCAAAAACTTTGAGGGCCAGATCTGCTTTTATTATGGTCAGCTCAGGAACTGGTGATGTCGCTGACACTGTGGCCACAGGCTCAAAACATGAACTAAGCCGCTGCTAGCTCTGTGTAGAGTGTGTGAGTATCTCCCATCTAGCAGTTATTCTCCACATTGTCAGAAGACAAAAGCATTGCCATGTGCAAGATCTGTAGGACTAAAATAACTGTTTGAAGGTTTTATAAGAAATGCTATTCTGACGTATCTCAATGAAAACAAGCATATAACGCCTTATCAGCATGGCTTCATGAGGGATTGGTCCTTTCAAATTAATTTAATCAGCTACTATGGCACAAAGTCCACAACTCCCTGTGCCCAAAGTCAGATCCATAAAGACAATGGGCGAGATTTATCATGAGGAGAATTATTAGTTAAATATGCAAGAGTCTTTTTTGCCATAATTTGGGCCATCAAATGTCACAAGATGTTTGATAAATTTGGTGCATCTTTAAAGGGGTTCTGTAGTTCTTTCAAACTGATGATCTATCCTCTGGATAGATCATCAGCATCTGATCGGCAGAGTTTGGGATTTTGTGCCCATTCAGCCAAAACAGTGGCCAGGTATTGATGTTTGACGAAAAGGTCTGGCTGGCAATAGCCATTCCAATTCATCCCAAAAATGTTGGGTAGAGGTCAGACTGTACTGGCACTTTAATTCCTCCATACCAAACTAGTCACAAAATCATCTCAAAATAGGGCACACAAATCTTGACACATTTAGCATTTTACTCTACTCACTCAAGTTTTGAAACATGATTGGGAAAGTGGACCCAGGCCAGTGATACTAGTCGTGACGTCACTGGGCCTGAGGAAAACACAGAGAAGGCCGCAGCGCTCCTGCAGCGCCGCTGCCTTCTCAAACAGCTGAACGGCGGGGGTCCCGGGTGTCAGACCCCCGCCGATCAGATGCTGATGATCTATCCAGAGGATAGATCATCAGTTTAAAAGAGCTACAGAACCCCTTTAAGTCTAACACTTCTGTCTTGAGATTTTACTCACTCTCTACACCACTCTTTTACTGGATTAAGAGTGAAACAAATCTTGATAAAGGTGGCTTAAATCAGCTTGACAGGCTAACCACATCCACTTTCCCAATCATGTTTCAAAATTTGAGTGAGTAGAGTAAAATGCTAAATGTGTCAAGATTTGTGTGCCCTATTTTGAGACGATTTTGTGACTAGTTTGGTATGGAGGAATTAAAGTGCCAGTACAGAGTCTGACCTCTACCCAACATAACACTTTTGGGATGAATTGGAATGGCTATTGCCAGCCAGACCTTTTCGTCAAACATCAATACCTGGCCACTGTTTTGGCTGAATGGGCATAAAATCCCAAACTCCATAATCTTGTGGAAAGACTTCCCAAAGGCTTTAGAAGCTGCAAAAGAGGGCCTGACTCCAAAATATTGTTTATAGTTAAAACCAGCGGTTTGTGTCCAGCTGGTTCTCCGCTTGCCTGACGGAATGCGTACAGATCTCTGTCGGACCCCATTATACTTAATGGGGTTGGCGGACATTCCGTTTGCATCTAGCAGCTCCGGATCTGGAGAATTCTGGCAGGTTGTTCTCTGCTGGCCAAAATTTAAGTCAGAGATGTGAAAGTAGCCTAACTTTACTTTTGTCAGTCAGTGAACTTCAATGGACTGTGTACAGTTAAAAAGGGAATGCAAGGAACATCTGTGATGGGAACTCTGTATATGGATATCAGCAGGAATTGTTATTTCAGGAATTATATCTTAGTGGATGTTGGAAATAGAAACCCTTGCTACAGCCAAGCCTTTGTTGGAACTATTTTGCTAAGACTGTGTGCGCCCATCGTGTGTGAAAGTGTTTTACTTCTTTCTGCTCAGAAAAGACTGTAAGTTTAGTGTTCTACTTTACTTCAGGCTCCTGCCTATCATCCACACCTCAACATAAAGGGCACCCCCCATTCCATCAGCCAGGAGACTCAAAGAGGGTGTGTTCTGGAGGAGCTACCACTTCTATTGTGTGGCCCACTCATCACAGTGCCAGCCATGGGAGTGAGGGAGAAGGACCTTGCCATTGTGTTCATGTTACAACCACTCCCATCCCTATTCTCCTCTTCACATTCCCCTGGGGTGGTGCATGGGCAACATAAACTGGTAAGAGACCTTGGTTAAAATGTTAAAAGGTCAAAACACAAAGCAAAACATTACAGGATCCCATTACAACTGAGGAAGTTAAAAGCGTGATTCCGTCTCTCCCCCTGGGGAAGAGCCCAGGCCCCGATGGGTTAACTACACACTATTATAAAAAAACTCTCCGAGACTCTAATTCCATATATGGTCAAATTGTTCAATTCCTTGGGTAAACAATGACTTGAAGATATATGCTAAAGTTCTGGCAAACAGATTACAAACACTTTTACCACAACTCATAAATAGTGAGCAAGTGGGTTTCACCCTGGGGAGAGAGGTGAACGATAACGTCATTAAAATACTGAATATCATTCAATTGGGAAAACTCAAGAGATTACCCCTAGTATTTATTTCAACAGACGCTGAAAAGGCGTTCGACCGGCTAGATTGGAAGTACCTTGAAGCATCTCTACACCAATATAATATTCCCTCAGATTTCATTAAAAAGATAATGACATTATACACAATCCCTTCAGCTACAGTCAAAGTAAATGGTTATACATCCCCTCATTTCAGTATATGCAATGGTACCAGGCAGGGCTGCCCCCTTTCTCCCTTACTATTTATCCTTTCCCTAAAACTCTTCCTAGCAAAGATCAGAAACAACCCCTCCATATCAGGCATACAAACAAGATCTAAAGAACATAAAATTTCAGCCTTTGCTGATGATATCCTTTTTTCAGTCATAGACCCAACTTCAAAGTTAATTTCAATAAATCCACCATTTTTAATGTATCCCTTGAACAAGAGGAATGGACGAAACTAATCTCTCAAACCCCCTTCAAACCCACACAAGACCACTTTAAGTACTTGGGTATTAATATCTCTGTAGACCTTAAGTCAATATACAAACTTAATTTTCTCCCCTTACTAGACAATTGTAAAAAGAAAATAGAGGCCTGGAATGACATGTTTATTTGTTGGGTAGGAAGAATAAATATTTTCAAAATGTTGGTGTTACCAAGGTTCCTTTACCTCCTTCAATGCATTCCTATAGAATTCCCAAAAGAATTCTTTAAGTCATTCAAGAAAACTATGTTATCCATCACCTGGAAAAAAGGTGCACAGAGTAGCTTATCAAACACTTACTAGATTGAGACACATGGGCGGCCTAAGCCTGCCAGATATCGCACTATACTACAGAGCAACCAACATGGCTAGAATGCTAGAGTGGTCAGTATTTCCCACTAGGAAGCTGTGGGTTGACCTGGAGGAAGATTACTTTGGAACACATTTATTTCCTTTAAACTGGAAATTGAAAAATAATACATACAGTACATGTACAAAGAAATACAAAATCCCTTAACCAAAATCACAATCAAGGTTTGGCAACAGGTTTGCGGGCAATTGAAATGGTCTACACCCCCCCCCCCCAAAGGGACATACCTCTTATTTCCTGTATTACAAGACAATACAGAACCCTCAGGGAAAAAATTTGAAGAAACCCAATTTTCAGTCAGTTTAAATGTAGCCAACTAATTAAAGACAACTCCATCATCAAACTACCTGACTTGAACAACTTATCTTCAGAGATCTCTTTCACGGAAAAAGAATACTCACAATTATCATCTATCTTTTCACATATCAACAACTCTAATCCACCTTGTGCCCCAGAAAGTGTCTTCTTGAAAATGCTTCACAGACAAACTAGACAGACAGACAAACAGAGGCTTGGTATCAATGTCGTACAGGGAACAGATTGTTGAACTCCCTAGACCTCCATTCATAGATGGATGGATAAAAGAATTGGGAAAATCCCTCAACAACCAAGAGGTAGAGGGCATACTCAGACACTCTTGCCTTAAAGTCACAGCGATGAATTTCCAAGAAGCACACTACAAATTAGTGTCAAGGTGGTACATGACCCCCCCCCCCCATCCTTCACAGGATTAATTCCGAAATATCTGAGTGTTGCTGGAGATGCAACAAGGAAAAGGGATCCCTTTCCCATATATGGTACGAATGCCCAAATATCAAAACTTTCTGGCAGGGGTTTTCCAAAGCGATCAGTAAGATATTTGATCGTAAAGTAGCCATTAGCAAAGAAATTATCCTATTACACATCCCTGGAGGAGGAGATAAAACCCTCCTAGAGAAGAAATTATTCAATCACCTTTTAAAAGTAGCCATGTCGCTGATCCCGAAATATTGGTTGGAAAAAGACTATAAGACTATACTTTATACTATAAAGGAATGCTTTACCCTAGTCAAAACAATCAGCACATATGAGAAAACAAGATGGTTGGTATTGAGAAAACACCAACAGTTTGATAAGATCTGAAATAAATGGACCCGCTTCGAGTCCTCTGATGAGAGCCAACATATTTTAGATTCTACTGATATTATTGTTTAATAATTCAGGCAGATACTATCATCTAATAAACGGGTGCAAGTTCTTAGTTTTGTTTTGTTCTGTATATGTTAATACAGTTATCTTATCCGCGAGTCGCCTCCTCTCATTACCTATTCCATTCTCTTTCTTCCTTTTCCCTATCTTTTTATTTTCATCTTGCTCATACCCTACCTTTATACACCTCTTTATTTTTATTTTATTGACAATATAGATGCCAACATTGCCAAATAGCAATGAGTCGCATCTCACAGCTGGGAAAAAGAACGTCTCTTCTAATTATCTTTCCCATTCTCTTTCCTCTTTTTCCCTATCTTTTCATTTTTATCTTGCTCAAACCCTACCTTTATACCCTCTTTCACTTTTCTTTTATTGACTATATTGTCATCTACATAACCAGTTAACAATAGGCAATACTTTTCATAGTTGAATAAAGAAAGCTTTTTTTACACACAATTCCATACATATGATGGTTATACTGGTCTACATTTCATAATGAGTGGTTTAATTTCACCCATACAATACTTCTATTGCAATAACTATATCAATAGATGACCTTGCTCTCAGTTTGCTCATAACCTTTACTACAATAAAGATTGATGCAACTAATTAATCTGACTATAAGCTAAAACCAAGAATTGAACATTTTGTTATTATGTTCATACAGCATTTGAAAGATTGATCTGTATCGACTATTTTTATATATTCTATACTCCTCAACTTGCGGATAATGTTATACTTATTTTTTGTAAGTTTTTTTTGTTGCTTACAATTATACAATTGCTGTTATATTATAAAAATATATAAATAAAATATAAAATATAAAAATATAAATATAAATAAAATAATTTGTACGAAAATGTTAAAAGGTCCCTTTGTTTTTTGTGTAGTAGTTTTCTTAAAATTACTAATGGAGAATAACTACATTGAGATGTGACCTTTGGAGTCCTGGTATACATAAGCTGGATGATTGATGATAAAGCTGTCAATCAGCACCAGAGAAGGGAGAAAGAGCCAGGAGCAGCACCTGCACATCATTGAACAGACCCCAGTGTTTGAGGCCCACTCGTACTTCCCACCATTGATTTTAATTAAATGACTGTGCGAAGAAAAAAAGAAAATTAAATGTTCCTGTGTCTGTATCAGGGTCTCTATCAGTAAGTTATCCTGACCTCATATAGGACAACTTGAAACTGGTGACAAATTCCCATTAATAAAACACTAATCAATGAAGGACAGAATAAACAATGAAATCAGGGAACTCACTCACCAATGATGTCCTCTCTGATTGGAGTCCTTCACTTTTCTCATCTTCTCTATCCGGCCCAGACCACCATAATGACAGATACAACTTGCCTCTGTAAAGTTTATCAGACATCTTTGGCTCCATGCTTGCCCAGCACATCCTGGCCCTCTTGACTAACATCCATTGAAATGCCTCTCTAAAATTAATACCCTGCTGTAACTCAATAATATGTCTGTTGTGTGGCTTATTGCTCCCAAATACTATACCACAATAAAAGACAGTTCTGTAAATAATGCTGTACCCATACTGTAGTGCCCCCAAGTACCCTAAATTAATTTCTAACATACAGAGAGTGTCCTACAATAAATAGCACCATACAAACAATGCCTCAATATATTGCACCATAATATGGATAACTCCAAATAAATAGCACCCTATTTATATTTGTGACATATACAGAGTGCCCCAGTATATGGTGACCAGTTTAGTATAATTACCAATCTTCATTCCCACAGTCCAGCATCGCCACTGTTCAACCCCTCCCAATTCTGAACTTTCTAAGGGTGTGCAGCAGAGAGATATGGAAGCGGAATTCTCTATGTGTCTTTTATGGGAGACATTATAACTGTTGTCCTGCTCCCTCTTTCCCTCCCCCCCCCTCTTTGTAGACTTCTTTGGGCAAATGTAACCTGATCTCTCAGAGAAGCTACTGTATCTCTATCCTTATGATGGATTTATCAGTAAATTCAGAGTGAGTGAACAGTCTAAGGAGCAGGAGGAAAGTAGCCTTATAAGTGGAATAGGAGCATTCTTCTATATTAAAATATATTGCACAGGGTTTTTTTTTTTTTTTTTTTATCTTCGCTTATACTAGTGATTTATGGAATTTTGTTTATAGTAGTTGGAGGTAAACTCTAACACTGCCTGAAGGGACGTTAAAAATTAAAGCAAAAAATGTTTATTGTTAACAAATGTATAAAATAAAGGAAGAAGCTTGATCACCAGTCACGGGGTATCACAGGCAGAATACACCACTAGGTCTGAGGGAACAGTCTGTGTAATATACACCCCTAGTCTTGGAGTATGAGACCACTAACGGGTCCTCACTAATCCCCAAACTGTGTATACCAGTGGTGATATCATGAACCACATATGAACATTGCAGTGACACCTCTGTATAACAAACCAGAGAGGCGCGTGTACAAGAGGAGGGTTGGGTAATCTACGTGTACTGCCTCCCAATACCCTACACACTGCAAAAAGGTTCTATTCAATCCTATAGGTTGAGTATTCAATGCACAGCCATCCGCTGGAAATATGATCAGGAGGTGGGCAGTAGCGTCCACCATATATCCCCTGAATCACAGTCTGCACTCAAGATATGGATAGAAGAGCAAAATCTAGTGCTGTTAGCTTAAATAAAAAATTGTCATGCCCTAACCCTATGGCTCGAGGTGTTTCGGCCAATAAATGGCCGATGCCGCCGCTTTACCACCAGAAGCGGTTGCCGTTTCTATGTTTGTCTGTCCTTACTCAGCCATACACTGCCATACTCAGCTCCTGATGAGCCCGTTTATTGGGCGAAACGCGTCGAGCCATAGGGTTTGGGCATGACAATTTTTCATTTAAGCTAAAAGCGCTAGGTTTTGCTCTTCTATCGATATCTTGAGTACAGACTGTGATTCAGGGGATATATGGTGGACGCTACTGCCCACCTCCTGATCATATTACCAGCGGATGGCTGAGCATTGAATACTCAACCTATAGGATTGAATAGAGCCTTTTTGCAGTGTGTAGGGTATTGGGAGGCAGTACACGTAGATTACCCAACCCTCCTCTTGTACACTCGCCTTTCTGGTTTGGTATAGAGAGGTGTCACTGCAATGTTCATATGTGGTTCATGATATCACTACTGGTATACACAGTTTGGGGATTGGTCTCATACTCCAAGACTAGGGTGTATATTACGCAGACTGTTCCCTCAGACCTAGTGGTGTATTCTGCCTGTGATACCCCGTGACTGGTGATCAAGCTTCTTCCTCTATTTTATACATTCGTTAACAATAAACATTTTTTGTTTTCATTTCAGGCAGTGTTAGAGTTTAGAGACATTAGATTACGGACGTATACCTCTTAGACCTTGTTCAGTGATTTGTTAGTTGGAGGCAAACATTAACTTACAAGGAGCAAAGAGCAAATCACTACATCACTGGAGCAGCCCAAAAAAAAAAAAATATATATATATTTTGTTTTTTTTTAATCCTCTGAAGTTAGATGTAATTACTGTAATTAGATTTTTGTAAGCAAGATTAACCTTTATGTATATGGTGCAATTAAAATTTGGTGGTAAGTATACAAAATTAAGTATACATCTCTGTGGTTAAATATATTTAAAATACTGTAATGACAAAATTACTGGAGATGGTTTACAGCATGTGATGGATGGCAAGTATCAGCCAGCAGTAATAATTACCACATCCTTACTGGTGACGAAAAACAACACCGCGCACAAAACTGAACTTCCTGACACCTGCTGCCATCCATGAAATTTAAGGAACTTTAGCCTTGTTTTGCCAGTAAAATATAAACTGTCATATGCACATATTTATTGTCTTTCCATGTTGTAACTATTGAGAAATACTGTAATATATCACACAAGTATGTCTTTATGTTCTATTGAATCATTAATTTCCTCATTTCTCTATGCTATTCTAACTTTTACATTTTATTTCTTATAAAAACACTAGGCCAGATTTACTAATGTATATGTGCCAAAAATCTGTCTAACTGGCACAAACTGGCACACATTGGAACATCTAGGATTTCTACACTTTTTTCATTATGGTCACCAAAGAGACAGGTCTTAGTGGAACATGAGTGGAGCTATGTTAAAAAAAGGGTGGGGCCTAAGATGCACCATTAAGCCCCAAAATAAGTAAGCCAACCAATAGATGCTATAGTCAGAGAAAAATTTCATCCCTGCACCAGAGTTTTCATCCAGTGTGACAAATGAGGTACAGGTCTAGACAGCTTACACCATCCTTAGGATTAGTAAATCTGAGACCTTGTCTTCTCTATGAAATTACACATAGCAACAGAAAAGCTACTATACCATCTTAGCATAAGTAAAAATTTCAGTAAAGAGGCCATAAACTCTGAATCTAGATGATAAATTTCTGCTGCCAGCAGCCCCCAATAGAGGGAGCACCATAACATAACAGATCTAATAGAACTCAATACTAGTGAGATAAATCCTGACCTACTTGAGGAAATGAGACTCTTGAATTATTCCAAATTATTTTGCTCACAACAGATTGTCCTCACAGTATAGACACATACAGTAATTATACAGTATGCATGCAGCATATATTACATAAGGTAGAAAAGTAACTATTATGGAAAAAGTGAACCTGGCACCCCTAATTACAATGTTCTTGTAGTTCAGACAAATTGAATTATTTGGCTGAACAGTAGAAAATCCAGGAAGGTAGTCACTTACGGATCTCAGTCTGCTTTCTACCATGTCAGGTAACGCAGAGAAAGGCAGCCCGAAGCAAGGAATATGCATTTTCTAGATTATAGGAAACATCTTCAGATAGCAATTGGGGGCATCTAAGGCTAGCACACACTATTAAACATAACTCATGACAGAGACCCTAATGAAAACACTGGATCACTTACTTGGACTGACCCAGTCAATTTGTTAAAATCAGTATTGAGCAGCTCCAGGGTGAGCTGAGAGTTTGAGTCTCAATACAGTGTACAAGCTCAGAAGACATAATATTCATGAGCTCCTGGTTCTCCCCACCTCCCCCGTGGATGACTGACAGCTCTCTTCCTCTATGCAGTATCCCAGAACACTGGTCACTGCAAAAGGTTAACTGTTATAATAAAAGTGATGAGGCAAAGTGTTCTGATTTACGGCTTTTATGCACAACAGAACTGTAAGGTTAAATCAGGGTTAACACCTTGACTCAACCCATGTTAGGTTGCTATGATATGGATCTGAGTTCAACTCCCGGTTAGTCAGTCAGTAAAGAGTGTGTGCTTCGCTGAGGAAGAGAGAGGACCTACTTGTGCTTACTCAGCACCTCCATCGCGGAGATATCTACAGATAAAGCTACTTCATCGAAAAACTGCTCCAGAAAGAGAAAGGAAGATAAGAAGGTCCAGAATCTGCAAGGTCATGCATTTGAGTCAGATAGCAAGACATTGTGTTTATTTATGGCAAAAAGAGACTTTGCTGCTGTAAGGCTACTTTACACTAGCGTTTTTAAATTCCAATATTGATATAGGGGCTCAATACCGGAAAAAAACGCTTCTGTTTTGTCCCCATTTATTGTCAATGGGGACAAAACTGAACTGAAGACAATGGAATGCTCCTGAAAGCAAAGGGCGCTATGGGGAATCGTCATAGCTGCGCGCCTCCTGGGCATGAAGACGTGCGGCCTGCCTGCCTGTAGTATGTATGTGTTTGTGTGTATGTGTGTGTATGTCTGTATATGGTACTGTGCCGGATCCGGACTGCCGCTAGTGTGAAAGAGGCCTAAGAGGGAACATTGCTAATGCACCCTTCCACTATTTGAGAAGTTTTGGCCAACTGTAACTTAATTCTGTACCCCTCTGTTGTGATAGAAGGATCCAGATATAAAAATTATTGTTAGGAGTGGGCAACACCTCCCTTTACATTCCTGTTATCACATCTGATATGGCAGGTAACAGATGTGTGGCACAGAGGGGAGGGAAGGAGAGTACCCTTTCATTAGGGAGAGGAAGTAGTGGTGACCCCCTAACTCACCTAGCACTGGCACCTAGCTGCCCTGACGTTCCTAGATGGGCTGCTAACCTGTACGCTGATTGGATGCCTCGTCCCTGATTTACCCTGAAATAAGCCCTAGGTAGTGAGTAGGGCGGTGGGAGCACTAGTCCTCACCACTGACACCTAAGGTAACAACAGGGAAGGACAAACACCACAAACAATCCCCAAAGGGAGACAACAAACAGGAGACAACAACAGTGAGTGAACCGGAGATCCGACAGTACCAGTTCCAACAGCTCCACAGCAACTCCAACTCCACCAGAGGTCAGAATAGAAGATCTGGAAAGAAAGTCTATATCTGGCAACAAGGGAAGCAGAAAGGGAAAATATATGATAGAGAACAGCTAAAAGGAAAAGCTACAGATTCCTAAATGGGACAAAAAGGATCACAAACCTAAGCAGGAAAACCTGGACCGGAATCGATTCCCATCACTAGGTCAGGGAGCGATCCCTTGAAATCGAGCAAGTAGCCACCTGCTGCAACCTTCTGACCCCAGGTACAACACCCTCATGACACCAATAGTTGGTCATCACCTCTTCCATGTCCGTCCAGGCCGGAGATTGTAGCAATACAAATCAGTAAGATGGGACAACTTCAAAAAAACCAGATCATACTCCCTGACATCACATTGTTATATCTGGAATAGAGATGAGCGAGCACTAAAATGCTCGGGTGCTCGTTATTCAAGTCGAATTTTTCCCGATGCTCGGGTGCTCGTTTCGAATAACGAACCCCATTGAAGTCAATGGGAGACTCAAGCATTTTTTGCAGGGGACCAAGGCTCTGCCTAGGGAAGGCTGGGTGAAAACCTGAAAACCTCAGAAAATGATGGAAACACCATGGAAATGGACAGGAAACAGCAGGGGCAGCATGCATGGATGCCTCTGAGGCTGCCTAATCCCATCATTACCCCAAATTCTCGGGCAACAGGCAATTGTGCTCACCCAGACCATAAAAATTTGTTGTGGCCCTGTATGGCTGTGACAACAGAGTGACCGAGTTACAGTGCAGGAGCAGGCGAAGCACATAAAAATTTATCGTGACCCTGTATGGCTGTGACTACAGAGTGACCGAGTTACAGTGCAGGAGCAGGCGAAGCACATAAAAATTTATCGAGGACCTGTATGGCTGTGACTACAGAGTGACCGAGTTACAGTGCAGGAGCAGGCGAAGCACATAAAAATTTAGCGTGACCCTGTATGGCTGTGACTATAGAGTGACCAAGTTACAGTGCAGGAGCAGGCGAAGCACATAAAAATTTATCGAGGCCCTGTATGGCTGTGACTACAGAGTGACCGAGTTACAGTGCAGGAGCAGGCGAAGCACATACAAATTTAGCGTGACCCTGTATGGCTGTGACTACAGAGTGACCGAGTTACAGTGCAGGAGCAGGCGAAGCACATAAAAATTTATCGAGGCCCTGTATGGCTGTGACAACAGAGTGACCGAGTTACAGTGCAGGAGCAGGCGAAGCACATAAAAATTTATTGTGGCCCTGTATGGCTGTGACTACAGGGTGACCAAGTAACAGTGCAGGAGCAGGCGAAGCACATAAATTTAGCGTGACCCTGTATGGCTGTGACTACAGAGTGACCGAGTTACAGTGCAGGAGCAGGAGAAGCACATAAAAATTTATCGAGGCCCTGTATGGCTGTGACTACAGAGTGACCGAGTTACAGTGCAGGAGCAGGCGAAGCACATAAAAATTTAGCGTGACCCTGTATGGCTGTGACTACAGAGTAACCGAGTTACAGTGCAGGAGCAGGCGAAGCACATAAAAATTTATCGAGGCCCTGTATGGCTGTGACAACAGAGTGACCGAGTTACAGTCCAGGAGCAGGCGAAGCACATAAAAATTTATCGTGACCCTGTATGGCTGTGACTATAGAGTGACCGAGTTACAGTACAGGAGCAGGCGAAGCACATAAAAATTTATCGAGGTCCTGTATGGCTGTGACTACAGAGTGACAGAGTGACCGAGTTACAGTGCAGGAGCAGGCGAAGCACATAAAAATTTAGCGTGACCCTGTATGGCTGTGACTACAGAGTGACCGAGTTACAGTGTAGGAGCAGGCGAAGCACATAAAAAATTATCGAGGCCCTGTATGGCTGTGACAACAGAGTGACTGAGTTACAGTGCAGGAGCAGGCGAAGCACATAAAAATGTATCGAGGCCCTGTATGGCTGTGACTACAGGGTGACCGAGTAACAGTGCCGGAGCAGGCGAAGCACATAAATTTAGCGTGACCCTGTATGGCTGTGACTACAGAGTGACCGAGTTACAGTGCAGGAGCAGGCGAAGCACATAAAAATTTATCGAGGCCCTGTATGGCTGTGACAACAGAGTGACCGAGTTACAGTGCAGGAGCAGGCGAAGCGCATAAAAATTTATCGTGACCCTGTATGGCTGTGACTACAGAGTGACCGAGTTACAATTTATCGTGGCCCTGTATGGCTGTGACTACAGAGTGACCGAGTTACAGTGCAGGAGCAGGCGAAGCACATAAAAATTTATCGTGGCCCTGTATGGCGGCGGTGACAGAGTGATCGAGTTAGACTGAGGTAGCAGGTAAACCACCCAAAAATTTTGCCTGACACAGCATGGTGGTGACATCACCAATGCCTTTGTCCGACTGAGATTGCAGTCAAAAGGCTGTAGGTGAGCCTCCCAAAAATTTTTTTTTGGAGTGTGTGAAGTCGACCCTCTGAAAAATTTTTTTTTTGTGTCTGTGGTTGACGATACTGAAAAATTCTTTTAGAGTGTCTGTAGTTGACGCTCCTGAAAAATTGTTTTAGAGTGTCTGTAGTTGACGCTCCTGAAAAATGGTTTTAGAGTGTCTGTAGTTGACGCTCCGGAAAAATTGTTTGGAGAGAGGGCCTGTGGGTGGCCCTCCGGAAACATTTTCTTAAAAGAGTGCCAGTTGGCCCTCTAAAAAATTCCCTTTTGAGTCAGCGTCTGGCAATGAAGAGAAGGAGGAGGAGGAGTAGAGGAGAGGAGAGGAATCGGATACATAAGGAATCTTATTCTTTAGCTGCTTTCCCCCGGAGGAGATTTGAATTCCAGTGAAATCCAGGCTTTGTTCATTTTAATAAGCGTCAGCCTGTCAGCGCTGTCAGTTGACAGGCGTGTACGCTTATCGGTGATGACGCCACCAACTGCACTGAATACCCGCTCTGACAACATGCTAGCGGCAGGGCAGGCCAGCACCTCCAAGGCGTACAGCGCCAGTTCAGGCCACGTGTCCAGCTTTGAAACCCAGTAGTTGTATGGAGCAGAGTGATCACGCAGGATGTTGGTATAGTCAGCTAGGTACTGACACGTGACACGTGCACAGAGTGTGCATTAGAACCAATCTGTAGTCTTTATACCTGACATCCATTGCTATTTTTTCTACCGTTAATTAAGGCCGCAGTTCCTCATTTGCGTCTGCTGTATAACATTTGCGCAAGGAGGGACATATAGTGTAGGGATAGGATTTGGCTAGGTAGGGCTAGTAGTTCTGTTCAAAAGACACAAAAGTCCATTGTTATATCCGGCTGGATTTTTTTTATTTATTTTGGGGCAAAAAGAATGCAAGTGTGCCTGACGCTAATACCACGTGCACAGAGTGTGCATTATAACCATTCTGTAGTCTATATACCTGACATCCGTTGCTATTTTTTCTGTAGTTAATTAAGGCCACAGTACCTCAGCTGCGCCTGCTTTATAACGTTTGTGCATTCTAAATATTTGACATTTAGTGAAATTTTGCACTGGACTGTAGTTTATATAACTGAGAATAAAAACGTATTCTCTAGACTGCGGCTAGTGTATCGCACACCTCACAATTGTTCACTAGACTGTAGTTTATATAATTGAGTGAAAAAAACGTATTCTCTAGACTGAGGCTAGTGTATCGCACACCTCACAATTGTTCACTGGACTGTAGTTTATATAATTGAGTGAAAAAAATGTATTCTCTAGACTGCGGCTAGTGTATCGCACACCTCACAATTGTTCACTGGACTGTAGTTTATATAATTGAGTGAAAAAAATGTATTCTCTAGACTGCGGCTAGTGTATCGTACACCTCACAATTGTTCACTGGACTGTAGTTTATATAATTGAGTGAAAAAAATTATTCTCTAGACTGCGGCTAGTGTATCACACACCTCACAATTGTTCACTGGACTGTAGTTTATATAATTGAGTGAAAAAAATTATTCTCTAGACTGCGGCTAGTGTATCACACACCTCACAATTGTTCACTGGACTGTAGTTTATATAATTGAGTGAAAAAAATTATTCTCTAGACTGCGGCTAGTGTATCGCACACCTCACAATTGTTCACTGGACTGTAGTTTATATAATTGAGTGAAAAAAACATATTCTGTAGACTACGGCTAGTGTATCGCACATCTCACAATTGTTCACTGGACTGTAGTTTATATAATTGAGTGAAAAAAAAAATATTCTCTAGACTGCGGCTAGTGTATCACACACCTCACAATTGTTCACTGGACTGTAGTTTATATAATTGAGTGAAAAAAACGTATTCTCTAGACTGCGGCTAGTATATCGCACACCTCACAATTGTTCACTGGACTGTAGTTTATATAATTGAGTGAAAAAAACGTATTCTCTAGACTGCGGCTATTGTATCGCACACCTCACAATTGTTCACTGGACTGTAGTTTATATAATTGAGTGAAAAAAACGTATTCTCTAGACTGCGGCTAGTGTATCGCACACCTCACAATTGTTCACTGGACTGTAGTTTATATAATTGAGTGAAAAAAATATGCTCTAGACTGTGGCTAGTGTATCCCACACCTCACAATTGTTCACTGGACTGTAGTTTATATAATTGAGTGAAAAAAAATTATTCTCTAGACTGCGGCTAGTGTATTGCACACCTCACAATTGTTCACTGGACTGTAGTTTATATAATTGAGTGAAAAAAAATTATTCTCTAGACTATGTCTAGTGTATCGCACACCTCACAATTGTTCACTGGACTGTAGTTTATATAATTGAGTAAAAAAAATATTCTCTAGACTGTGGCTAGTGTATCACACACCTCACAATTGTTCACTGGACTGTAGTTTATATAATTAAGTGAAAAAAATTATTCTGTAGACTGTAGCTAGTGTATCGCACACCTCACAATTGTTCACTGGAATGTAGTTTATATAATTGAGTGAAAAAAATATGCTCTAGACTGCGGCTAGTGTATAACACACCTCACAATTGTTCACTGGACTGTAGTTTATATAATTGAGTGAAAACAAATTATTCTCTAGACTGCGGCTAGTGTATTGCACACCTCACAATTGTTCACTGGACTGTAGTTTATATAATTGAGTGAAAAAAAATATTCTCTAGACTGTGGCTAGTGTATCACACACCTCACAATTGTTCACTGGACTGTAGTTTATATAATTGAGTGAAAAAAAATTATTCTCTAGACTGCGGCTAGTGTATCGCACACCTCACAATTGTTCACTGGACTGTAGTTTATATAATTGAGTGAAAAAAAAGGTATCCTCTAGACTGCGGCTAGTGTATCGCACACCTCACAATTGTTCACTGGACTGTAGTTTATATAATTGAGTGAAAAAAACGTATCCTCTAGACTGTGGCTAGTGTATCGCACACCTCACAATTGTTCACTGGACTGTAGTTTATATAATTGAGTGAAAAAACCTATTCTCTAGACAGCGGCTAGTGTATCGCACACCTCACAATTGTTCACTGGACTGTAGTTTATATAATTGAGTGAAAAAAAACGTATTTTATAGACTGACGCTGCTGTACAGCACACCTCACAATTGTTCACTGGACTGTAGTTTATATAATTGAGTGAAAAAAACGTATTCTCTAGACTGCGACTAGTGTATCGCACACCTCACAATTGTTCACTGGACTGTAGTTTATATAACTGAGTAACAAAACGTATTCCCTAGACTGCACTACAGATCCCAGCAAGCCAAGGTACAGCAGCAGCAAAAATGAGTACTGAGAGGACTTTGGGCAATTTCATTGGGGTCTGTGTGGACTATGTGCTGTCCCCTTTCTGCCACCAGTGCACAGTGTGCAGCCAAGATGGCGGTAGCTGCACTACAAGTCCTAGCCAGCAGCCGAGAGGAGGACAAAAAAAAATGTCGTTGTAGCCCTTACAATGAGCGTTGGGTTCTTTGTGGATGATTCCTGCCTAACCAGATTCTAATTTCACGCCCTAACAGTGTGCAGCCAAGATGGCGGTCGCTGCACTACAAGTCCCAGCCAGCTGCCAGGAGGAGACAAAAAAAAACGTGCTTGTAGCCCTTAGAAGGGCTGTTGGGTTCTTTGTGGGTGATTCCTGCCTAACCAAAAACTAAATTCAGGCCCTAACACTCTCCCTGACAGACAGCAGCTCTATCCCTAATATCATCCAGACGGCATATGACGCGAGCAGCGCGGGACCAGATTCTTATATTCCCAGGTCATCTGATCTAGCCAGCCAATCCCTGCTATCGACTTGTAGGGGCACCGCGTGATGCTAGGAGGTACCAAAGACTCTCCTGCATGTTGATTGGCTGAAAAAAGGCGGCTAACATGCAGGAAGAGGAAGTTGCCATTTTCTCGAGGATCGCGATATGCTCGTCCGAGTAGCGAGCATATGCGAATACCCTAATGCTCGAACGAGCACCAAGCTCAGACGAGCATGTTCGCTCATCTCTA
>ONZH01021738.1:0-19253 GCA_900303285.1 Rhinella marina
GGAACCAGCGCACTCCACTACCACCGCCACTAGTGGAGGGGTGAGAAGTCACTACAGCCTCCAATCGCTGATGAGCGATTTCATGCAGCCAGCTGCTGAAGAGGGGACACAACACCAGACTCATGGCGTGGACCAGCATGAGCTCACCCACCAGGTCACTGCCTACCTGGATTGTACCCTGCCCCAAAGTGTCACTGACCCGTGCAGTACTGGGCAGAGAAACTGGACATTTGGCCTCAAACTGGCAGAGTTTTCTTTGGCTCTGCTGTCCTGCCCAGCCAGTAGTGTTGCGTCAGAGAGGGTGTTCAGTGTGGCGGGTAACATCGTAACACCGCAAAGAACGAGGCTCTCTTGTCACAGTGTTGAGATGCTGACTTTTCTGAAGATGAATCGTGCCTGGATTACATCGGATTATACCACCCCCCTGCCTGATGTGAATGACTAAGTCATCAGTCACTCGTCTTGCATGGCAATCCGTGTGTCCAAGAAACTGACTTTAATATCCCAAATATGTGCCCAACGTAAAAATCCGTCATTTAACTTATTAAGTAATGTTGCCCCCTTAGACCCCAAATTAAACAAAATCACCTTAAAAATTCCCTACTTAATTCGGATACATTTAAATAAACAGAACCCCATCTCCAAATTTAATACCCATGGTGTGTTGGCCATTTAACATCTCCACACCAGCTTAATGCCTCACACCGGTGCACCGTCCAACCCATACCCCAAGAACAGTACCATCCCTAAAATAATCCCCACAACTATGCTTCACAAAGTGGGGATTTCACCTTTTGTGAACTATAGCCGTGGGTTTCTATCCCTGGCACCCGTGCCAAGGAACACTACTCAACGTTTTGTGAGCGGGTACTAACTGTTCTTGAGGTATTTTGTTGATATCATGAGAGTAGTAAAATCTCGCACCGCAAATCCAAATGGGGTTCTTCTCTGTGCAAATGATTTCACGCCTCTCATGCAGTCACGCGTGGAATAAGGCTGTCTATGGGGTATATATCACAGAGGCTGCTGTCCTTCAACTGTGATATAAAAAACCTCCACAGTTAGTTACAGCAACAAACAGTTGCTGAAAGGCAGGTTAACTTGCCTTATTTACGGGTGCCTTTACAATGGGATGCTTTTTTGGGTTCTCTGCTGCCTAAAATCCACAGCACATCGTTGGCTGATTTTATGCCACCTTCAGTACTATGGGGCTGGACACAAATACCCAGTTCAGCGCAGAACTGTGTATGTCCAGACGGCACCATAGTACTGAACGCCGTTTGGTGAATGGTATAAAAATGCCCTGTGGATTTTACTCAGCAGACCCGCAGCCACATGTGAAGGTACCCATAGGGTGAGGTTTTTTAGGAGTGACCAAAGAGAGGGCGGGAAGGTCACTCCCATACCCCATCAGGGGTTTTCCCCCTACCCACTTTAAAAGATAAGTCCAGGCAATTAATAACTTTCTGTGCCCTTACTTGAACCAGAAACGTATAAATTGCCCGGACTTATCATTTAAAGGGAACCTGTCATCTCCGAAACACCCCCTGAACTAGAGTAAGTGTTGTATAGTGTAAGTGATGCTGAATCCGAATATGTACGTTTTATCTTCATACTTACTTCCATTCAGATGCTGTGCTCCCACAAACCTGCAGTAAAATGCACTCAGTGGACTCCAGTGCTCACTCACATAATGGAGAGGACTCAAAGAAGAGTCCACTGAGTGCATTTTCCTGCAGGTTTGTGGGACCACAGCGTCAGAATGGAAGTGAGTATGAAGATAAAGCTTACATATTCGGATTCAGCATCACTTACACTATACAACGCTTACTCTAGTTCAGGGGGGGTTCCGAGATGACAGGTTCCCTTTAAGCCAGCTGGTGAAAGCACTAAAAAAACACAAAAGCATACATTAATTGAGTTGGGCGCTGCTGTCTAGGACATCAAACTGGTGTAACAAAGATATATATATATATGTCTCGCCAACAACCATAGGCCCAGATTCAACAGGTTTGACACCAGAGTAGTTGAGTCAATTTGTAAAGCAAGTGCCAGTGAGGTGTCCATTTCAATGAAAATTGGACACATATTTTTGGATAATGGAAGTGGCGTAAAGCCTTCTTGAATCCGTGCCTTTTTAAATGTCCTTTATTCACCTCATGGATTCTGTGGGTGAGGTTAGCTGTCTATTTAACAGTATCCGTATCCTACTAGACTAGCTGTAATGTTACAGGATTTTTTTTAACGTTGATTGTCCTGTGCTGAACTCTACATCAACATTTTGTCATGTATAAAAACTGATTTTTACAAGCGTGCATATTCTTAGCTTCCAACTTCAGTTCTCTGTACTAGGTCCTTCTGGGTCCAAAAGAATACTGGTCCTACTAATGCCCCCACCGTCAATTGTCTATTTGGAAACATACTGGGTGCAATCAAGAGCTGCTGAAGCTGCCTCCTCAACTTGTCTCTTCTCAACTATACTGGCCTGGGTGCTATCAAGTGCTTCCGCCTACTCCTCCGTCAATTGTCTCTTCTCAACTATACTGGGCTGGGTGCTATCAAGTGCTGCCGCCTCCTCCTCCGTCAATTTTCTCTTCTCAACTATACGGCCTGGGTGCTATCAAGTGCTGCCACCTACTCCTCCGTCAATTGTCTCTTCTCAACTATACTGGCCTGGGTGCTATCAGTGCTGCGCCTACTCCTCCGTCAATTGTCTCTTCTCAACTATACTGGCCTGGGTGCTATCAAGTGCTGCCGCCTCCTCCTCCGTCATTGTCTCTTCTCAACTATACTGGCCTGGGTGCTATCCAAGTGCTGACGCTTACTCCTCCGTCATTGTCTCTTCTCAACTATACTGGCCTGGGTGCCATCAAGTGCTGCCGCCTACCCCTCCGTCAATTGTCTCTTCTCAACTATACTGGCCTGGGTGCTATCAAGTGCTGCCGCCTCCTCCTCCGTCAATTGTCTCTTCTCAACTATACTGGCCTGGGTGCAATCAAGTGCTGCTGCCTCCTCCTCCGTCAATTGTCTGTTCTCAACCATACTGGGTCCAATACAGTACTATTACTGCTGCTGGTTCCACTGTCAAATGTCTGTTTTCCACCCTACTGGGTCCAAGGCAATGCAGCCGGTGTTGACAACTTGCACTTTGTGTCCTATGTCTTGTGTAATCACTTACACCTTGGCTAATGTGTACCTGTTCTGGGGTGCACAAGGTCTAATTAAATGGTACGCCTGTCTGTCTTCTGACCTGTGATGTCACTGAGACCGCATCGACTTCAACGCAGCCCATTCTTAGGCTGGTGCCACGATCTACCGTGTGTTTTTGGTGCTCTGGCATGACATGGACTGCTCCACCGGACATCTTCAATGCTGTCAAATGTTGTCGACCTGGCTGTTGACGACTATTTTTGCACTTTGATTTTTTCAACTTTTTTCATTGTAATAGCAACTGCAACTAAACGAAACTATACCCTATCAGACTCCCACTATTGTAGCTGCAATTATTCAGCCGTTATAGCAAGGTTTGTTTTAGGTTCGGTTCGTACGAATCCGAATTTCACGAAAGTTCGCCGAACCGAACCAAACTTTTCAAAAGTTCGCTCATCCCTAGCTCACACGTTAGCAGTTTTAACATATTTAATAAAAGTTACTTTTTATTTTGCAGCTAAATATGTGCGTCAAGTTGGGTAATGGACCTACTGATGGTCACGGATTTAAAAAGTATGAAATGTACCCTTACCCAGATAGGGTTCTTTATGTGAGTACAAATTTATTCAGCTCTACTGTGTAACATTTGATTGATATGCTCTTTGAGAGTAGGCCAAATGCATAGAAAACTTCAGCAGCACTGAACGGCTACTACTTTCTAATTACATTTTAAGAGGCTGCTTTAGTTTGCAGGTGTTTCACCAGCAAAGCTGTGCAGCCATTAATAACGATTGGTGATTAAACAATCAGCGATAAATAGCAACTGCCTAATTCAGGGAGGTTTTATACACTTGAGGTTAAGCTTGTCATATTTGGTGTGATGATGCCACCTGCTGTGCTGAACTCTCTCTGACAGTACAATGGATGCTGGTCAAGACAGTACACAAATGGCAAACAGGGTGACTTTCTTGGTGACTGTTCCAATCTTCCTCCCCAAACGTTTATGGGGTCAAGCAAGCAAGTTGTGGAAGATATACAAAAGTGGAGACACGCACATGGATAGGACTAAACAGAGGGTTACCAGTGCTGACAGGTGGGAGGCTTACCTTCAGTAGATGTGCTAGTGACACAAACACTTCCGTAGGCATAAAAAGATCACCACAGGCTTGAAGGGGACTAAGTATGTGACGTGTTCCTGATTAGTTGACACTGCATGAGTCTTTATGAAAGCCACAATATATATAATTTTTTAAAAACATTTAACTACCAAATTGATAATGTGAACCATGCAGGAAGCATATCTTAAGTTTCCCAATCGCATGTAATGTTCCTGCGATGTCACTAACCAGGATGCCCAGTTGTACAGTAATTAGTGGGTGGATGTCCAGCAGGATATTTGATTAGCAGCTGATCCACTGTATCTTCTCTTGCCTGGTATTATCAGTAGTAAGACAGCATGGTAACAATTCAGTCTACTATGAATAGAAGGAGAAGGAATAAGCAAATAAAGGAATAATGCAACATTTTCCCCTGTTAATGTTGGGGATGGGAGTATGCCCATTGAGGAGGATGTGGGGGAGCAGGATAAGCACCTGATGTGGGAACCAGAAAGAAACGAATGTGGCGTTGTCAAAAGGACCTGGCCCTGTTGCTTTGATGCAGCGTCACGGTTGTTGCCCAAAATATTGACAGTGGTCTGTTAGGATAAGCACTGACCCTGGCAATAACTGTTTCTCCACGCGTCGGTTGTGGCATGTATTTCGCCGGACAGGCAAGAAAGACCTGTGTTTTCCACCACATAAGATAACAAAACATGGAGTTTAAAGCAGAAATTTTTTTTCTTTTTTTTTTTTTTTTTTTAGAAATAACAAGACAATTACAACCATTTTTTGAAGACTACACAATTTTCAGCAGATTTTTAAAGACAAGGCAAATGTCAGTCATTTTTAGAATGTTTCAATTGGACAAAGTCCAATAAAATCTATTCAATGTCACATGACTGGAATAAAAGGTGTTGTGTGTCAATATGAAATATTCAGCATGGAAAACTAGTTACTTTTGTAATTTACTTTCTGCAACAAAATATGCTCCAGTTGTGAGAATTTTTTTTTCATTATATAGGCACCCCTTGGCGTTTAATATGTATACTTCCACTTTGTGGTGGGTGTACAAGCTCAGTTCCATTCTTCAACTGCCACTAGCCACATCTACTGTTAGAAGCTGTGCCAGTTACATAGAGAGAGCTCTAGTAGGAATGTCTGCCAGCCTGCAGAACATCTAGCAGAGAAATTAGAGCAATGCATGGCTTCTTAATCCATGAGAAATCCAGGGCTAGATTGTCATGTGCTATATTATGTCTAACTTTAATTTTAATTTTATTTATTTTTAAAAAAAATCTGCAGGACAGAGTCCATAAATGTACTTTATGGGTTAGTGGTAAGCACTGTGGAGAAAAATTACCCACACAGAGCCCCCACCAGCAAAAATCATATAATTTTTTCACTACCATGAGAGCTTACTCTAGGTCTGACACAATTTTTGTCCACTATTATGGTATATGGTGCACTAGTTTGTGCTAAATCGAAATTTCATAAGAAAATGCTTAACAGTTTATTAAACAAAAACTCTATAGGACACAGTCTGTGAGCAAAATATACCATATTTCTTTGCTTTTTAAGATACACTTTTCCCCCCAAAAGTGTATGTGTCTGTGTGGGGGGGGAGAGGATGGCAGTGCAACTTATAACGAAAATACTATTTAGCGCTTCCATTATGGAAGCGTTCATTAGAAAGCTCAGGGAGCAGTGAGTGTAGGGCTGGCTGTAATTACCAATCACTGGTCTTCTCCGGGCAATACACTGCACTGTCCTGACTTCGCACACTATGACCTGATGCCGTGCAATGTCAGATTACAGTGCAGCGTGGGCCCAGAGGAAAACAGGGAGTGGTGAAAACAGGAAGAACGGCTGGATGTGCAGGATGACGGTGCCATCCTGAGCATTAGAGATAAGTTCATTTAGTTATTTTGGTTTAATTTGAGGTCTGATATGGGGGTCTGATCTGAGGTCTGATATGGGAATTTGAAAAGGGGGGTCTGATATAAAGGGTGATATGGAGATCTGAGGTCGGGTATGGGGCTTTGGTATGACTTATAATGGAGATTGGAGGTCTAATTTGGAAGTGTGATGAACATTGGAGATTTGATCTGAGGTCTGCTAATAAAAAAAATTTCTTATTTTTCGCCTCTAAAAACGAGTGTGTCATATAAAGCGTAAAATGCAGTATTATGACAGTAATGCTGGAAAATACACATATTTGTACACTGCAGAAAATGTGCAACAGGTTTTTAGAAAAAAATAAACAAGGTGCAATTGGACAACCACTAAAACTAAAATATATGTTGCTACTGTACTAAAATATGCTTTTTTGTGTACTTAGTTGAGTGTCATTTATCACATTGGTGTAAAGGGCCCATAGTAACCAATCAGATTCCACCTTTCATTTTCCAAAGGAGCTGTCCAAAATGAAAAGTGGATAGGTCATAAGCATCTTATTGGTGGGGATTTGATACCAGATCAGCTGTTCGAGAAGTCCCCGATGAGTGTTGTCGCTTCCTCAAAGCTTACCAAGCACAGAGTAGTACATAGTGTACCGGCTACACTTGGTATTGCGCTTAGCCCCAGTCACTTCTATGAGGCTGAGCTGTGCCTACGCCGTTGATCAATGAACGTGTCGTCACTGGCTTAGTAGAAGCAGAGAGAAGCCATGGAACTTACAGGATCACCAGTGCCTTCTCAAAGAGCTGTTTGGCGGGGGTCTCGGGTAGTCGATCCCCCACCGATCACATACTTTAAATATATGTCAGGAGTTGGATATTTAAAGATAATAATAAATGTGAAGGGGGGCTCAACACTAGTCAAAAAATGGAATGCAAGTGGTGCAATCAACCGTCCTGGACCACCCAGACACCAGGGGATAAGAGCAAAAATAGAGTAATAAACGGTGTGCACTCACTTATTTTGGAAACTTGTTTGTTTTACTATAAAATGGACCAAAATAAGATACAACATTGAAGATGAAATAAAATCGAATGACATAAAATAAATGTCCAATATCAGATGCCGATATGCCAATCTAATGTTAGTAAATCCTCCGGATCAAACGTGTAATAGTATAGTATGTAGTAGTCCTATTAATCCGAAGCAAGTATACAATATTGTAATCCCATAAATTCTCTCCAGATGCACGGGTAGACAATATTCTAATAGTTCACTCCAGATATACGGGTATGTAATAAATATGAATGTCCCCACCGATGCAGGCAACTGTGATTGTATTGCAATGTCTAAATTGTCTTACCAGCCAGTGGATATGGTGCTGTATGAGAATCCGGGTAGGGCAATTGACAGTGTCCACAGTCCACGTTGTGGATCCGGTATCGGCTGGCTCCCCGCGGACACTCGCTCCGGTCTTGTCCCAGGTGTGCAGTTCTCTCTGGCGTATCTCCTCAATGTACAGCCTATAGAGCGGTATAACATGTGACCAAGTCACGTGATTGGAGTTTCAAGCTGATTCCTCCGGTATCTGGATTCTGTCAGAGTAGCTACAGAGCATAGCACTATTATAACAGAGGTGGTCTTGCTCCCTTATATAGATGTTGTATTCTGGGTCCGGACCCCAATAACTTGTACCATACGCGTTTTCAGAGAGTGTTTTGCCACTGAGGAAGGAGATAGTTTTCTCCGAAACGCGCATGGTACAAGTTATTGGGGTCTGGACCCAGAATACAACATCTATATAAGGGAGCAAGACCACTTCTGTTATAATAGTGCTATGCTCTGTAGCTACTCTGACAGAATCCAGATACCGGAGGAATCAGCTTGAAACTCCGATCACGTGACTTGGTCACATGTTATACCTCCCTACAGGCTGTACATTGAGGAGATACGCCAGAGAGAACTGCACGCCTGGGACAAGACTGGAGCGAGTGTCCTCGGGGAGCCCGCCGATACCGGATCCACAACGTGGACTGTGGACACTGTCAATTGCCCTACCCGGCTTCCCATACGGCGCCATATCCACTGGGTGGTAAGAGCCTTTATAGGCAATTTAGACATTGCAATACAATCACAGTTGCCTGCATCGGTGGGGACATTCATATTTATTACATACCCGTATATCTGGAGTGAACTATTAGAATATTGTCTACCCGTGCATCTGGAGAGAATTTATGGGATTACAATATTGTATACTTGCTTTGGATTAATAGGACTACTACATACTATACTATTACACGTTTGATCCGGAGGATTTACTAACATCAGATTGGCAGATCGGCATCTGATATTGGACATTTATTTTATGTCATTCGATTTTATTTCATTTTCAATGTTTTATCTTATTTTGGTCCATTTTATATTACAACCCACAAGTTTTCAAAATAAGTGAGTGCACACCGTTTATTACTCTATTTAAAGATAATGCCCACTCGTAAGTGCAGATTGCACTACAGCCGCTAAGTGCTTGTTGTTTTAAACAGCAGACACCGAGGGCTAATGTATGCAATCGACAATAAACTCAGTCATTCAAATTTAACTCCTAAGTTGCTATGGTCAAATCCAGGAGTCCGGGAGCTCAAAAACCGTGAGTGCTCGGTCCAGGCCATGCAACGCCTTGTCCTAATGGGAATTGGGGTACCCAGATGGTGCTCGTCCTCCTGAATGATCCAAGGATCGAGCGGCTATGTTCCGATGAAGACCTTGCCTGAAACTCTAATAGACTCCAATGCTAAAGAAATGGAGTCTTGGTCAGAAGCAATCTAATTTCTTGTTCAAGTTCCATAGGGGAACTACTACAAAGTCTAAAAAAAAAAATGATATCAATAAAAACTACAGATTGTCCGGCAAAACATGAACCCTAACACAGCTCCATAGACATAAAAATAAAAAGGTTATTGGTATCTTTACATGGCAAGACAAAGAAAATTAAATCGTTTTTCAACATTTTTTTTCATTACTAAATCACAAAAACTATGCGTATGTGGCATAGATGTAATCATACTGACCCAGAGAATGAAAGTAACAAGTCTGTTTTACTGCATAGTAAACGTTGTAAAAACAACTGTAGTTGGATTTTTTTTTTTTATAATTTTACCCCATTTAAAAAAAATGTTTCCACTACATTGTATGCCATTAAAAAGTACAACTTGTCCCGCAAAAAACAAGCCCTCATAGGGCTATGTGAATGAAAAATAAAAAAAGTTATGACTCTGGGAAGGATGGGAGTGGAAAAAAAACAAAAAAAAAACAACAACAAAAAAACAGAAATGGCCCTGTCCTGAAGGGGTTAAACCCACAACTGTCCCAAGAAGAGAAATGTCCACTTTTGACGCAGTGTCCTTTCATGGCTTAGCTCCATTCAGTGCAGTGTACAGTGCCTCGCGAAAGTATTCGGCCCCCTGGAACTTTTCAACCTTTTGCCACATTTCAGGCTTTAACCCCTTGAGGACAAAGCCCATTTTGGCCTTAATGTCTGGGCCAAATTTTTGAATTCTGACATGTGTCACTTTATGTGGTTATAACTTTGGAACGCTTTTACTTATCCAGGCCATTCTGAGATTGTTTTCTCGTGACACATTGTACTTCATGACAGTCATAAATTTGAGTCAATATATTTCACCCTTATTTATGAAAAAATCCCAAATTTACCAAAAATTCTGAAAAATTAGCAAATTTCCAAATTTCAATTTCTCTACTTTCAAAATACACCGTAATACCTCCAAAAATAGTTATTATTTTACATTCCCCATATGTCTACTTTATGTTGGCATCATTTTGTAAACGTCATTTTACTTTTTTAGGACGTTAGGAGGCTTAGAAGTTTAGAAGCCATTTTTCAAATTTTCACCAAATTTTCCAAAACCATTTTTTTTTAACACCAATGCAGATATAAAGTGATTTGAGGGTCTTACATAATGAAACCCACCATAAATGACCCCATTTTAGAAACTACACCCCTCAAATTATAAAAAACTGCTGTTACAAACTTTGTTAACCCTTGAGGTGTTCCACAAGAATTAATGGAAAATGGAGGTGAAATTTCAAAATTGCACTTTTTTCGTAGATTATTCATGTTAATATTTTTTTTCTTGCAACACAGCAAGGGTTAACAGCAAACTAAACCTCAATTTACATTGCTCTGATTCTGCAGTTTACAGAAATACCCCATTTGTGGTGGTAAACGTCTCTATGGGTTTGTGGCAGTGGTCAGAAGGAAAGGAGCGCCATACGGATTTTGGAGGCAAAATTTGCTAGAATAGTTTTTAGGCACCATTTTGTAATTGAGAGACCCTGACGTACCCCTACAGTGGAAACCCTCAAAAAGTGACCCCATTTTTGAAACTACACCCTTCAAAGAATATATTAAGGGGGTACTGACCACTTTGACCCCCTAAGCGTTTTACGGAATTTGGAAACACTTGGCTGTGAAAATGAACATTTTTTTTCTTCCAATAAAATGTTGCTTTAGCCCCAATTTTTTTTATTGCATAAGGGGTAACAGGAGAAAAGCCCCCCCCATAATTTGTTACCCATTTTCTCCTGAATACGGCAACACCCCATATGTGGTGGTAAACTGCTGTGGGGGCACATGGCAGGACTCAAAACAGAAGGAGCGCCATATGGATTTTACAACACAGATTTTGATGGAGTGGTTTGCGGGAGCCATTGATTTTTATTTTTTTGAGCTATTGTCTTTATGTGGGGGCTCATTTTTGCAGGATGAGGTGGGGTTTTCATTGGTACCATTTTGGGGTAAATACGCCTTTTTGATCGCCTGCTATTACACTTTTTGTGAGGGAAGAGGGAAAAAAATGGCTATTTTGGCATCGTTTTTTTTTTTTAATTTTTACAGCATTCGCCTGGGGGGCCATCTCATGTAATATTTTATAGAGCAGGTTGTTACGGGACGCAGCGATACCCAATATGTCCAACTTTTTTATTGTTGGAAAGTTTTACACATTAGATGCATTTTTGAACAGAATAAAATATTTTTTTTGTGTTGCCATTTTCAGAGAGCCATATTTTTTTCAGTTTTCAGGCGATTGTCTCAGGTAGGGTACAGTTTTTGCGGGACAAGATGACGGTTGAATTGATACCATTTTGGGGTAATTACGCCTTTTTGATCGCCTGCTATTACACTTTTTGTGAGGGAAGAGGGAAAAAAATGGCTATTTTGGCATAGTTTTTAAAAAAAAAAATTTACAGCATTCGCCTGGGGGGCCATCTCATGTAATATTTTTATAAGCAGGTTGTTACGGACGCAGCGATACCCAATATGTCCAACTTTTTTATTGTTGGAAAGTTTTACACATTAGATGCATTTTTGAACAGAATAAAATATTTTTTTTTGTGTTGCCATTTTCAGAGAGCCATATTTTTTTCAGTTTTCAGGCGATTGTCTCAGGTAGGGTACAGTTTTTGCGGGACAAGATGACGGTTGAATTGATACCATTTTGGGGTAATTACGCCTTTTTGATCGCCTGCTATTACACTTTTTGTGAGGAAGAGGGAAAAAAATGGCTATTTTGGCATAGTTTTTAAAAAAAAAAATTTACAGCATTCGCCTGGGGGCCATCTCATGTAATATTTTTATAGAGCAGGTTGTTACGGACGCAGCGATACCCAATATGTCCAACTTTTTTATTGTTGGAAAGTTTTACACATTAGATGCATTTTTGAACAGAATAAAATATTTTTTTTGTGTTGCCATTTTCAGAGAGCCATATTTTTTTCAGTTTTCAGGCGATTGTCTCAGGTAGGGTACAGTTTTTGCGGGACAAGATGACGGTTGAATTGATACCATTTTGGGGGTAATTACGCCTTTTTGATCGCCTGCTATTACACTTTTTGTGAGGGAAGAGGGAAAAAAATGGCTATTTTGGCATAGTTTTTTAAAAAAAAAATTTACAGCATTCGCCTGGGGGGCCATCTCATGTAATATTTTTATAGAGCAGGTTGTTACGGACGCAGCGATACCCAATATGTCCAACTTTTTTATTGTTGGAAAGTTTTACACATTAGATGCATTTTTGAACAGAATAAAATATTTTTTTGTGTTGCCATTTTCAGAGAGCCATATTTTTTTCAGTTTTCAGGCGATTGTCTCAGGTAGGGTACAGTTTTTGCGGGACAAGATGACGGTTGAATTGATACCATTTTGGGGTAATTACGCCTTTTTGATCGCCTGCTATTACACTTTTTGTGAGGGAAGAGGGAAAAAAATGGCTATTTTGGCATAGTTTTTTAAAAAAAAAATTTACAGCATTCGCCTGGGGGGCCATCTCATGTAATATTTTTATAGAGCAGGTTGTTACGGACGCAGCGATACCCAATATGTCCAACTTTTTATTGTTGGAAAGTTTACACATTAGATGCATTTTGAACAGAATAAAATATTTTTTTTGTGTTGCCATTTTCAGAGAGCCATATTTTTTTCAGTTTTCAGGCGATTGTCTCAGGTAGGGTACAGTTTTTGCGGGACAAGATGACGGTTGAATTGATACCATTTTGGGGTAATTACGCCTTTTTGATCGCCTGCTATTACACTTTTTGTGAGGGAAGAGGGAAAAAAATGGCTATTTTGGCATAGTTTTTTAAAAAAAAAAATTTACAGCATTCGCCTGGGGGGCCATCTCATGTAATATTTTTATAGAGCAGATTGTTACGGATGTGGCGATACCTAACATGTTTATGTATTGTGTGTTTTTTTATTTTTAATCAATTTTTTTAACTTTTTTTTAACTTTTTTTTTTTTTTTCCACTTTCTTGACTCAGATCCACTTGGTTCTTCAAGAACCAGTGGGTCTGGTATTTTACAATACACTGCAGTACACTGTATAGTGTACTGCAGTGTATTTTCTTATAGCCTGTTCAAGCTCCTGCCTTTAGCAGGAGCTTGAACAGGCTTCCATGGCAAGCCAGACGAAAGCGTCTGGTTGCCATGGTAACCATCGGGACGCTGCCACAGCAGAGCAGCGTCCCGATGGAAGGGAGAGGGAGCTTCCTCCCTCTCATCTGCCCACACCATCGGCGCTGCCAGCGCACCGCCAGCGCCGATGGGAGAGGGAGGGAGCGCTCCCTCCCTGTTAACCCCTTCCATACAGCGGTCCCTACGGACCGCGGCATGGAAGGGGTTAAACTGCTGACATCGGTGCCAGCACCGATGTCAGCAGTTTCAAGCAGAGTATCAGCTGTATGCTGATACTCTGCTTGAATAAAGATCAGCCACACTAAAAGATCGTTGCGGGCGGCACTCGCGGGCAGCCGCCCGCACGTTGAAGGTCTCCCCCCCGCCTGCCCATCTGCCCACCCATCTGCCCACAGCTAATCAGGGGGCGGGGGGGACACCCTGACCTCCCCTAATTACTGACACTCGGCGGGGATTCGCTAGAATAGCGCTATCCCCGCCGAGTACCCCTTGCCTGCTGTGAATGGCTGGTCTGAATAGACCAGCCATTCACAGCGATCGCCTTTATGGGGGTGCACGGCACCCCCCGAGGCCTTAACTATGGGTGGCTGGGTGCCCTAAACAGCACCCATTACAGCATTTAACCCCCCTGCACTGAGCAGGGGGGGTTTCAATGCAAGACGTACCGGTACGCCCTGTAGCACGAACTACCTCGTGCTCAGGACGTACCGGTACGTCCAATGTCGCCAAGGGGTTAAACAAAAAGATATAACATTTTAAATTTTTCGTGAAGAATCAACAACAAGTGGGTCACAATTGTGAAGTGGAATGAAATTTATTGGATCATTTAAAATTTTTTTGTAATAATAAAACAGAAAAGTGGGGAGTGCAAAATTATTCGGCCCCCTTGCATTAATACTTTCATCCAGAATGGTCCTGTATTTGGCTCCATCCATCTTCCCATCAATTTTAACCATCTTCCCTGTCCCTGCTGATGAAAAGCAGGCCCAAACCATGATGCTGCCACCACCATGTTTGACAGTGGGGATGGTGTGTTCAGGGTGATGAGCTGTGTTGCTTTTACGCCAAACATATCGTTTTGCATTGATTCCAAAAAGTTGGATTTTGGTTTCATCTGACCAGAGCACCGTCTTCCACATGTTTGGTGTGTCTCCCAGGTAGCTTGTGGATATCTTTGAGAAATGGCTTTCTTCTTGCCACTCTTCCATAAAGGCCAGATTTGTGAAGTGTTCGACTGATTGTTGTCCTATGGACAGACTCTCCCACCTCAGCTGTAGATCTCTGCAGTTCATCCAGAGTGATCATGGGCCTCATGGCTGCATCTCTGATCAGTCTTCTCCTTGTTTGAGATGAAAGTTTAGAGGGACGGACGGGTCTTGATAGATTTGCAATGGTCTGATACTCCTTCCATTTCAATATGATCCCTTGCACAGTGCTCCTTGGGATGTTTAAAGCTTGGGAAATCTTTTGGTATCCAAATCCGGCTTTAAACTTCTCCACAACAGTATCACGGACCTGCCTGGTGTGTTCCTTGGTCTTCATGATGCTCTCTGTGCTTTAAACAGAACCCTGAGACTATCACAGAGCAGGTGCATTTATACGGAGACTTGATTACACACAGTTGGATTCTATTTCTCTTCATCAGTCATTTAGGACAACATTGGATCATTCAGAGATCCTCAATGAACTTCTGGAGTGAGTTTTCTGAACTAAAAGTAAATCGTCCGAATAATTTTGCACAACCCACTTTTCAGTTTTACAAAAAAAGTTTAAATGATCCAATAAATTTCGTTCCACTTCACAATTGTAACCCACTTGTTGATTCTTCACCAAAAATTTAAAATGTTATATCTTTTTGTTTGAAGCCTGAAATTTGGCAAAAGGTTGAAAAGTTCCAGGGGGCCGAATACTTTCGCAAGGCACTGTAGCAGCAGAAGCCACAGCAGCTTCTATCATTTTGCAGTGAGGAAAACTACAACTGTCAGCAGGCTCTGAAGGTCTGCATCTGACAGGTCATGCTGGGAGTTGTAATTTTCAGAGGGGGGAAACAGAAAAAATATGAACATTATTTTTTTTTTTTTTAACAGTAAATACCTTTTCTTGCATTACTTTAGGGACTTCGCTACTGGCCTGGCTGGACACACTTTTGTAGCTTTATTTGAAAAAGAGCCTCTTACTTCTCTTCTCCCACACTGAATTCCTGTGCTCCGCTCAGCCTCTGGAACACGGGCGGGTAGCAGGAGATCTCTCTCCCTCACTGTGCAGTGTCAGCTGGATGATGGATGCACGTAGTGAGAGCAGAGGTTAGGAGGCGCGGCCCACACTTTAGGAAGAAGGGCCCCGTATCACTGTGCCAGCTATACAAGACAAGCAGCTGGATGACAGTGCAAATCATCCCGCTGCTTGCAAGAAGCTGCTATATACACACCAGTGGCGTAACTACAACTAACTGGGACCCACAGCAAATTTTTGAATGGGGCCCCCCCAGAAACGTCCTCGCAACCCCGAACTCACATGCAACCCTCACTCTTGTGGCTAGTCAAGATTGAGCTCTCCCAGACAAGGCCTGACAGCCGCTCCATCCGCTTTCTATAGTGTCACTGTATATAATGTCATTGTATAATACTGTTGAAGGGGGCCTGACAATAAAATCCTTTAGTCTCCCTCCTGAGGGGGCCCCTTGTGGGTCTGCGCCCCAAAGCAGCTGCTTCCCCTGCTTCCCCTATTGCTACGCCCCTGATACACACTGTGCCTATAGTGAAGGCTGCGCTGTTTAGTACAACAGCGCTTGTCAGCAGGCAGCTGGAGTTGCCGCTGACTAGTATAGGCAGACAGGCAAGTGGCCCACCGGGGATTTCACCGGCTCCCAGGTGAGCCAGTCCAAGCCTGATACAGTGCAGCCAGCAAATCCACAGATAGATATGCCATGTGATGTCATAGCCCTATAAAACCCTCATCCCACGCGGTCTCTGCCATTGTTCTTTGGTCTGAGCATAGGGAGAGATATGGAAAGGATTAATGCATTAGGGGCAATGTTACTAAAAAATGATTAATAAAAGATTATTTGAGAGGGTGACTACAGGGTGTCTGCAGGGAGAGTACAGGGAAAGTGCAGGTAGAGTATGTAGCCGTGTGCATCAAGTTCTAGTGCAGCAACATTCAGAGTTAATCAAATATTTCAATACAGTTATTGTGCCTCAGCATTAAAGCCAAGTATAATGTATTGCTGTATGCATCACCTTTTAGTGCATCAGCATTCAGAGTTAATTTTAGTGATACAGTTACTATATATTATGGCCTGGGCCCTCCAAAGGAAGAGGCAGTAACAAAAATGTAGCCAGCACAAGTAGCAGCAGAAAGGTGGGGGGAGAAGGTTGGTAGCGTCTGAAGCAACAGGCCAGAGCTGCCACTGTCATCCAGCGGTCATGTTTGGACCAACAATCCAGCTGTACTGGAATGGTTGACTTGCTCTTCAACATCATTCCAAGTGACAACAAATGCCAGGAATCAATGGGTTCCTCTGACACCACACTTAGTTGCCCAGGGACTGCCTCTATGCCCTTACCTGTCCTGAACCTGACTTTTTCTTTTGCTGCTCCTTCTGCTAGCCAAGTAATGATAGCTGCCGGATCTTCTCTGCTTTTCAGAGAGGATGAGCTTTGTGAGGACAGTCAGTTACAGGGCAGCCCAGACTTGGAGGAAAGGTCCGCTGCAGACTACTTTATTCATGCAACTACAAATAATGATGGTCAAGTGGGAGCATATGTTGTGAGAAGTCAGGGATGTGCACAAGAGACAGGTGAGGGTGACACAAGTGACTAGCAAACATTTGTGGATAATAATGTAGCCGATCGCACATGGGAGCTGGGTAAAGAGGGGCATCATACTCAGCAGTGTGGGAATTTTTCACCACGTCATGAGGGATGTTAGCGTGGCGGCATACAGGATGCATAGGCAGAAGATGAGGCGCAGCCAGGGTACTAATGTTGGCACAACAACCCTGCATCAATATGTTGCGTCACCATAAAGTAGCATAGGAAAACTGTGTCACTCATTTAGTGCTACAACCTGATGCTGCAATCACTGCATCTCACAACAGTCTGCAACCCCCTCTCCAGCAGTCAGAGCTCGACAACATCAGCAGAAGGCAGCTGTTGTTCCTTCCCATCAACTTCAATTTGTCTATTACTCCTGATGCCCCTCCTACTTTTCATCACTTGTTTTGACAGCAATTGATCACCAAGGTGAGTGCAAAAAGACAACTGTATATGTGCACTCATCCAACAGCGCCAAAGCTGAATGCACCTGGTAAAGTTACTGGTCCTATAGTCTCTCCCCTTCCATGAAGTTGACTCTGCACATTTTAGAGAACTGATGGCTTGTGCCATCCCAAGGTGGAGAGTCCCAAACCGACATTAGTTTTCCAAAAGTGTACCAGTCCTGCACGTGTATATTAAGCAGAAGGTGGGCAAGTCCTTGGGCCTCTCAGTGTCTGGTAGATTTTACACAGCAAGGACAATATATGTTGTTCACAGCCCACAATATTGATCTGACCCAGGCAAACCAACAACTTGGCCTGGTGATGGTAATTCCGCCTCCACATTGTAATGATGGGATTTCTGTGCCTCCTCATCCTCTATCTTGATCAAACCCTCCAAAGTATGCACAGTTCAGCGTGGTCCTCCAGCATATCACTTAAGAAAAATTAGGCATTGTCACGTGATTCTGCACTTCGTCAGCCTGGTCGAACAGAGCCACACCGGGGAGGAAGTGCTTTTTATCATCAATAAAGAAATTGGACACTGGCTGTCTCCTCACCAACTGGAGATAGTAACCATGGTTACTGATAAGGGAAAAAAACATTTTGTCTGCGCTGCATCAGGGAGGGCTGACCCATGCACCCAGCATGGAGCACATCTTCAATCTTGTTATCGACCAGTTCCTCAAGTCTTCCACTCAACTGCAAGCTGTTAAAATGTCCAGTAAACTTTGCATGTACTTAAAGGATTTCTGTCATCAGAATTTATCACTGTAAACCTAGTGTCATTAGCAATGCGCAAATGACACCTGATGACAGATCTGTTACTGTTATAGATTTCTGTAGCGTTGTTTTAGAGAAAATTGCGTTTTTAAAATATGTAAATTAGCTTCCCTAGCCAATTTACCCTTTAAGCCACTCTTACTGTGCAAAACATATCCTCCTTGAGCCTGATATCCAACATTTCCTCCCATTGGAACACCATGTTCTATATGTTAGACTGCCTGTACTAACAGATAAGAGTGGTCAACCATTTCTTAATGCTGCAGACAGACAGGTTTACTCCCAGGTATAACTTTCACGTTAGCCAGTTGCAGCTCATGCGTTACATGTGCTATTTACTTAGGCCCGTTAAGGATGCCACGTTGCAGAATTAGTCGACAGAACTGCGGGATGAATGATGCCATTCTACTCCTTCACCTCCTGGAGGGGATGCTGAGAAATCTGATTGGTAAGGGGACAGAAGAAGTGGCACCTAAATCTCATGACCACCTGAACCCTAAGAAGAATGAACTAGCAGAGGAAGAGGATGAGGACGAGAAAGAGGAATTTTATACACAACTAGATGGTTTATCTTGCCCAAGCGAGAGGAGAAGAACAGGAGGAGCATGAGGAGCTGAAGGGCTACTGGTTATTCAGATTGTTAGACCCTTGCTACTGGTCAAAAATACAGGTTTTTATACCTTCTGAGAAAGATGCTCAAATGGACTATTATAGAGAAATACTATGTAGTCAGTTGGTCGCTGTCTACGAGCACCATCGCCCGTCCTAACAAAGGTCTGACCAGGGGGACATTCTGCACTCATGCTCCACAGATATGATTGGGGGGGAAACAGGAGCAGCACCAGTTCCATAAGTAGCAATTTAAGTCTGGAGTCTCTGATAAGCAGTTTTCTAGTTTTCTTCAAACACCTTCTAAAGAAACCACCCAGCAGAAGCAGCTGTGGGACATGTATACAAACCTTCATAAAAATAAATCATGCAGGGATTAACCAGAATTTCCAGACACGATTCTGTTGCCTGACGGAACAAAATAGAACATCTGCCACTAATGATCATACTGTAGTGTGCTGGTACA